>VZTO01026991.1:35195-111236 GCA_013400615.1 Syrrhaptes paradoxus
CGGGCGGGGGGGGGGCCGGGGCCGCACAGCTCCCGCAGCCGGGCAGCGCCGGGCAGGGGTGGGGGGATGTAGCGCCCAGCACCGCGGGGCTGGGGGTCCGGGGGGGCCATGGCCAGCGTACAGCAGGGCGAGAAGCAGCTGTTCGAGAAGTTCTGGCGAGGAACCTTCAAAGCCGTGGCCACGCCGCGCCCCGAGAGCATCATCGTGGCCAGTATCACCGCCCGCAGGCCGCCCCCCAGGTAAGGGCTGCCCGGGCGTGGGGGGGCTCGGGGACCCCCCGATTCCACCTCCGGCTGGGGGCTCCTCCACCCCCAGCCTCCTCCTTACCCCCAATTAATACACCCCCCCCCCACCCCATCAGGAGGGTCTGGAGTGTCTCTTCCCCCCACCTTCAGTAGGGGCTGGAGGAGCTGGAGGGTCCCCTCATACCTGGCTGGCTCGGACCCCCTCCCCGGGTGGGTGCTGTGCTGGGGGGGAGCAGGGTTGGGAAACTTTCGCTCAGGGGTGCTCCGAGCCCAGGAGCTGGCTGGGAGAGCAGGGTGGGTGCCTGGGAAGCTCTAGCTGGGGGGGGCTGTCACCAGCCAGAAAGTGTGGTCACCTCCAGCCCTGCCCTGCAGACCCCCCAGCTGCGTGTCCTGCTGGTTGTCATGTCTCAGCATCATTCCTTCACCAGCATCCCTTAGGAAGGTGATGCCCGGAGAGGGGGACACCCCCTCATCCCCAGCCGGACTCTGCCTTGGTTCGGGGGGCAGGCTGGTGCACCCTGGGACCCTGCACACAGCCAGGGATGGGGCAGCTCTGGGTCTGGTGCCCCCAGGTCTCAGCTTGGCACATCTGGTGCCTGCCTGCCCTGTCCCCCCTGCTCCCGGGGGGCTGGTGCCCCCCACGTTTGCCAGAGCAAGGGTCAAAACCCATGAAATGAGGTGAGGGGGCTGCTCATACCTGCCGAGCCCCTCAGCTGGGCTATCGCGTGGGGAAGGGTCCGTGGCATTCCTCCCAATGGTGAGCTCTCTCATCTAGACCCATTTTATTTTGCTAATTGTCTAAATGTTGCTCTGTTTCGGTGAGAAAAGGAGGTTCTGGTGGGTTCTCCTCTCTGTTTGCGCTGTGTTTCCACTGCTGGCTGCTCCCCACTGGTGTGGGAACAACCCAAAGTTTAACGAGGGCGATGGGTGGGTAGAGGAGGGGGTCTGGGTCTGCAGCGGCGTGGGTGTCGGGGCTCAGCCCGTACTGAACAGCAGAGAGCTCGCGGGGAGTGAGCCGTTCCGGGTGCCCCCCATGCCAGCGGAGGCTGTGACCCAAGGGGGCAGGGGTCCCACTGCCCGTGCAATGTGGGGGTCACTTCTGCCCCCGCAGACCAGCTGCCCGAGGATGAATTTTTCCGATCTCTCCGATTGCCATGAATCAGGGTAGGAAATTGGGAAAGGCACAGCGTAGGCTTCCAAAGAAGAGCAAACCTCATTTGGCGTTTGCAGAGCTTCAGCTGCCGTGGGGGAGAGGAACCTCGGTGGGTTTCTCCTGCCCTGCATCGGGGTACGGTCAGCACCCAAAAGGGGAGGCTGGGTGCTGGGTCACGATCTCTCCTTCCTGGCTGTGCCTGGGCGAGCTGTGCTGTTAAATATCTCCTGGTTGGAGATGTAATACAGCAACAAATTAGGGCACTGGGGAGACACAGCAAGCCTGGGTACCAGGAGCGACACACGGCTCTACACGGCAATTTGGATTGCTGCAGACATCCCGGCTGGGCTGAGGATGCAGCCGGGAGCGTTTGCAGCTCCGTTAAAAAGTTAATGAACGCGCACACGTCTGCGTTTCACCAGCAACACTGGCTCTGGCAGGAGGGGACCTGGCTGTGCAGGGGTCAGGAGCTCTCGGCACACAGCAAAATGGACCCACCAGCTTGGCTTTGGCATATTTCATACATCGGCACGGCCAGATCCTGCGTGACAGGGTCCCTGAGCTGGGGTGTGCTCTGTGTAGCTGCCACGATGCTGCCAGGTCCCTGTGTTGGTGCAGCCCGGCTTCTTTTGTCCCCTTGCAGCGTGTGCCGCCAGTGGGGCCCCGGGATGCTCCCTGCGGTGCAGCCATCTGTGCCACCGCCCTCGCTACAGGTGTCGAGCGGGACCAGCCCAGCGGGGCTCTCCCTGGGGTCTGGAGGGGTTTGAGCTCAGCTTTGCCCCTGTGCCACGGAGCAGCTTTGCTGTCGGGGGCTGAGGCTGAAGGCTGGGGAGCAGGAGGACTGTGTTCCCCGATTTCCCCCGTACGGGCTGCCAGCTTGGCTCGCATCGGTGGGGCTCTGCTGGGAGTCCCCACTGGGGTACCCAGCAATGTCCCCAGCACCCTGCACCAGTGCCAGGTTAGTAGCCCAGCAATAGGCAGGCTCCTGCTCCCCATCGCCCCAAGGCTTGCAGCAGCTCCTCTCGAAGCCGTCTCCGTGCCCGGCTCCGCTCTGGGTTTGTTTTTCCTGAAGGTTTCTCTGCACCGATGCTCAGCTCGGCCTCTCCTCCCTGCTGATGCTTGCGGCTAATTTAAGAGCAAACGACTGTGGTGCCAGCAAGCGGAGCACACCGGAGAGGAGATGGGGAGACCAGTTAGCCCAATGAAAAATTAAGATGACCATCTGGATTGCTGTTTTCTCCCACACTTGACAGCTGCTCCTCTGCGAACGCGGCGGATCTCTGCCCTGGATCCGGTGGGGGTGATGGTGTGGTTTCTAGGCCAGCTCTGCCTGGCTCCCCGTCCGTTTTCTGGCTGAGCCTGTGCCCTTCGGGGGTGCGAAGGGGCTCAGCTGCACATGGGGGTCCTGCCAGGAGCCTCCACGGTGGGCATAGCCCAAACCCATCCCCACTCAGTGCCCTGGGCACGGCAAGGGGCTCAATCCTGCGTCCTTTTAGGGCAGCAATGGGCTTCCGAGGGCAGACAATGTTTTCTTTTTTTTTTTTCTTTTTTCTTCCGCTCTTCCAGCCAGCTCTTCCCTGTGCTCCATCTCTCGCCACCACCTTGCTGCTGGTCCCAGAGATAAAGCCTCTTCCATCTAAATTCCCTGGGAGGTTCAGCGAGTTAAAGCTCTGCTAAACCCACAGTTCATCCTGGAACAAAGGAATACATTAATCCCTTCCCCGGGCTGGGGGTGCCGCTCGCTCCTGCCCAATGCTGTGCCCAGAGCGGGGCTCTGCCAAAGTAAATGGATTATTGACCAGTTTGCAGGATGAAAGGAAAAACCCTGGTGCTGGGGAAAGGGGCTTTTCTAATTAACCTTGCCCCACGCGGGGTCCGGTGGGGCTTTGCCGTACAGCCTGGGGCTGTGCTTGGGGGGTGTGGGAGGCTGGGGAGGGCTGGGGCTGCCCCTGCGCTCGCTTTTGCAGGGGAATTGCTCCAGTGTGTGCAAAACCCTGGGGTGGTTTGAGGGGCTTTGTGTGCCAGAAGGGATGGGGACAGGGACCCCCCCACCCTGTGCCAAGATCCTGCACTGAGCCGGGCTGCCCTCGCTTCCTCTCCTTGTTCCGTAAGGATGCTCCGATCCCACCCGATGGCAGCTGCAGGGGGCTTTGGCTCTTGTGAACTGAAAATCTCTTTAAACCTCCAGTGCTAAAGGTGCCACTGGTCTGAGCCCAGCCTTTGGGGATGTGTATCACAGCCTCGCCATTGTCCCAGCCCTGCCACAGGGACTCCTTTTCCTCTCTCTTGGCAGGGCTTTTGCCTGCGACTCTTCCCTGGCCATGACCTCGGCCACGGGAGCCCCTGGGCACCCAGCAGCCCCATTTCTCCCAGTGCTGCTGCATACTTCACAGGTACCCATCTGCCGTGGGTGCTGCAGACAGCCAGGCCAGGAGGTGCTCCACGGTCCCCTTGGGACTCAGAGCTGGTGGCAGTCCAGGAGCTGGCAGGATGCTTTTGGGGGTGTTTGGGTTTCCCTCTCCCATCCTGCCAGCCGCAGCAGCCCCAGCACCCCAAAACTCAGCTGGAATCTGCTTCTGCACAGAAAGTGAGGGGACCACTGAGGCTGGGGGCTGCAGGTGCTGGCATCAGCTCCTGGGGCAGCAGGTGATGGAGGCTCCCCGCATCCCTCCCCGCATCCCTCCCGCCAGATGGCCTAAGTGGGTCGCATCAGGGCAGTGCAGGGGATTTGTGCTTTAACCCTTAATCCCCCGGGACACGCTGTGTGAGAGGAGGAGGCAGGGCTGTGTTGCTGAAGTGGCATTAAGCACAGTTTCGCTGCCTGGTTGTCTGTTGTGGGTGATTTTGGAGACACTTCTGGGTGCTGCTGCTGCAAACCTGCTGGGACAAGGAGGGGGCAGAGTGTCCCCCTGGGCTGTGCTGGGACCAGGCAGGAGCCACTGTGGCACTGTAGTGCCGGGGGTCAGAGTACCCCCAGCGAGGGCAGAAGGCAGCTGCAGTTCCCCTGTGACTCTTGATCCAGCGGCAAGTCCCTGATGGGCTGGGGATCAGCTCTCTCCCATCCCAGACTCAGGCTTCCCGGCCACATTTTGGGGTCTGCTGCTGGGGAGGAAGCCCCCACTGACGGCCCCACCGTGCCCATGGCACCCCACTCCCGTTAATCCTCCCCCTCGTCGATCGGGCATCTGCTCTGCGGGAAGAGGCGGCAGCATCGGCCTCGCCGGCTGCCATCTGCTCCCTCCGCTCCCAACGAGCCCCAGCACTAATGAGCCTGTGGCCCCGGCCCAAGCCGTGGGGAGAGGGGCTTGAAAAGAAAAGCAGAGGGGGAGAAGAAAAGCCCCTTCCGTGGAGGGGCTGTCAATAGGGAGGCTTTTGTCTGCCCCTGCCCTCTGGCTCCAGCTGGATGGCGGAGCGGAGAGACCTAATTAGGCAGCTTGGGAGGTGCTGGGGGGAAGCCTGGGGCAGAGCCAGGGATGCCTGTGAGCCCCCCTCCCTGCTGCCTGCAGGGCCTTCATCCTCCTCCTCCTCTTCCTTCCCCCCAGCCCCATCCATCTGCCTCTCTGCTGGACCCGTGCTGGGGGCTGTGTCCCTGCTGGGGGGACACCTCTGTCCCCAGAGAGGTGGGGTGCCTGTGGGCACATTGGTGGGATGGACCCACACCAGGTGGGCTGGGGGGCAGTGAGTGCCGGGCTCAGCACCCATGGGTGCCTCAGCCAGGCGACCTGTGCATCCAGCACCTGGCGATTTAGGGAAAGGGGCTTTGGAAGCCCCCACAGGAACCCCACGCTCATCGATGGGGACGTCACAGAGACTTTGGGTACCCCTAGAAGTACTGCCTGTCCCCACTGTGCGTCATGGGGAATTTTGTCACCTTCACCTAACAGCTCCCACAAGTGGACGTGGGGCTGCGGGTTGTCCCCCGACCAGTGCCGCAGGGACTGGAAACCAGCAGGGCTGTGAAAACACCGTGGTTTGGAGGGTGGGCAATTTCTGACCTGGAGAAGTTTGAGTGCTCTGCATCGGCTACGGGTGGGGTTTGGCACCTCGTGGGGTCCCCTCCCTGACAGGCTCAGCACTGTCCCAGCGCTGGAGAGAGGCTGTTTCATAGAGGTACTGAAGCGTGCAGCAATGGGCCAGGGCAAAATGTGGCAGTTGGGGGTTTTGTGGGGCTGGGGCCATCCCTGCCCAGATCAGGGGGAGCCGGCAGACCCCCACATAGCAGCACCAGCCCTGGCTAGTCCCCGTCCCCGCTCTGTCCCATCCCCAGAGGCGGGAAAGCCGGGCTCTGGAACCCCATGCATGCGTTCACACCCCTCCCTCGGTGTCTATCTAATAAATCTTGAGGGCTGTGAGACCCTAAATAACAAACAGCAGCGATCACCTTGATGCCAGGGTCAGCATCTGCCCACTGGCAGGTCCTGTGGCCGCTCTTGTCCCCTGGCTGTCACCATCCTGTCTCCACCATCTGGGACAGCCCATCCCACTGCGGCTCGTCCCTAGAAGGGGGCTCTGCAGACCCCACTCTGGCTGTGTGGGGGGGTCCCCGCTCTTCCCTGGGGTCCCTGGGTTTGGGAGATTTCTCCAGCAGTGGCTGGCGCTGAGCCCTTCTCTGCTCAGCCCCATTCCTCTCCCTCCCCACACCCCCGTGTCTGGCAGCGGGACCATTCTATACATCCGTTTTTCTATAAGATGAATTTATCAAATGCTAACCCCGCGTCGCTGAAATGAAATAATTTCATGCATGACCACCCTTTCCTTTTCTCTCTTTTTTTTCTCCTTTTCTCCCTGTGGCTACTGAAACCTCTTCATCATTGCAAATCCTGACCCAGGCCAGCAGAGCCCACCCGTCTTTCGGCTGCAGGTGGTGCCGGGGCTTTGCCACAGCCCCCAGTACAGCTCAGGCCCCCGGGGGCCGTGCGGGCTGGACCGCTGCCCCAGCAGCGTGGCTGGGCGCCGTGCCCGTGTTTTGGTGCCGCGATCACCTGGCGAAGGCCACGCAGCCCTCTGTGGGATGCTGGATGCTGTGAATCTGGCTTCTCCACCCGCTGCTCGAGCCGAGAGCGCTGACAAACACCCGGAGTTTAAAAATAGCAGGCGGCGGGTGCGCTTTCCCTGCTGGTGCGGTGGGGACTGCAGGCAGGGCTTGGAAAAAAAATAAAAGTGGGGAAAGATAACTTGATTAAACACTGTGGTGCTGTTCCAGGCTGGCTGAGCCGGGTCTCCCAGCCCGTGGCCAAGGCAGGAGGCAGCGGTTGGGGCTCAGTGCTTCGCCAATGACCCGTTTACACTTCATGTTTAATTTATGTCTCGTCATTAATGAAAGAAGAAAGAGCTGCTGCTGCCCAGCCTGGCTGGGGCTGTGCAGGAGCAGAGGTGGGAGGGGGGGCACCGGGAAGGGCATCTCCTTGTTTGCCCCCAGTGGGTGCCTGAGAGGGCAGAGGGTCGGGGGCAGCATGGGCAGGGTCCTGCTGCCTGCTCCCCCCTGCCTGCAGCAGGGGAGGTTGCGATGGGCTGCAAAGACCTTCGTGCTGCTGGATCCTGGGGCTGGGGTCGGATGCCCACCTCCCGTCTGGATGGCTGAAAACGCTCTGATGGCATGATGATAAAACGGGTTTTCTCTGCTACTAACACCCACTTCCAGCAGCGCATCACCCCGGTGGGACTCAACAGCACTTTGGCAATGGGCTGGTTGTGTTGGATTTATCTCTGTGCCCACGTGTGTTGGGGTGTGACTGGCGGAGAGAGGGGCAGGAGGCTGGGATGTGAGCTACGTTACTGTCAGGATGAAGAATTAGCTTTTGCCCAGCAGAGGAATATTTTTATGTTAAGAAAGATTTCACAGTTAAAGACCACCTGCTGAATTAATCTGGGGGTCAGCTGGAGCTGCTGTATAACCAACCACCCGCCAAAGCAGCACGTATACAACATCGACGTGTAACAGCATGTAAATATATCCTCACTCATCCTGCACTGCTCCGTCACCTGCAGCCCTCCGTGGTGGGGCGGGCATGGCCGGGGCACAGCGAGCGTGGGAGGGTGGTTAGGGATTTGGCCCTCATCGGGGTATTTCCCCCTGAGGCTGGTGGTTGCGACTCTGGGAACCCAGTGCCTGTAAAGCATTTGCCCTCTTCAGACCCCCCCCTGCTTGGACCGCAGCACAGCTGGATTCATTATGATGGCAAGACAAGTGGGTTCAGCGCTGCTGCTTCCAAGGGATGGGGTTCTATTTGCCAAAAACCTTCAAGGTTGAATGCTTTGCAGCCTAACCACCAGGGAGCAGTGGAGCACCTGGGCTGGGGTAGGGTCTGGGCTGGATGAAGCGGTGAATTTGCAAAGTCTGGGTCACTGGGAGCGAGCGGGGTTACAGGGTTATAAAGGAGAGGAGGTACCAGGAACTGTGCTAGCGGAGGGGTGTGCCCTGTGCCTCCCCATCAAGGCTGGATGTGATCCCCTGGTGACATCCTCTGGCCCTGTGTCCCCAGACCCTGGCTGCCTCAGGGGGTCCCTGGGCAGGGCTGAGCTCTGCAGAACATGGGATGTGTTGGCTGCACCTGCTGAGGACCCCAGGGCACCCCTGGGTGCAGGGGCTGGTTACCCATTCTGTCCAATGCTGGAGAAATCCTTGGCACAGCTTTGGACAGGTCCTCAGACTGTCCCAAACATTTCCTGGGTGTAGGTCAGGAGCCAGCACAGGCAAAGGATGTCCTTGGGATGTTCTGGAGGGTTTTTTGGATGTTTTGGAGAGTCCAGGCCAGCAGAGGCAGCTGTTTGGTGCTCCAGGCATGTCTGTGCCCTCGGGTGTGCTGCAGCTGGGTGGCTGTGCTGGTGGCCACCCTGTCCCTGCCCTTGCCGTGGGCATGGAGCCCCCCAGCACCAGCAAGGCCAGAGCTAAAGGCACAACACCCCCATCACATCCCAGCAGCAGGTTTGGTTCCAGCTGTTTGCTGCCTCACAGCAGTAGTTACCACCCCACTGCTCTCAGGGACTCCCCAGAAGTGGTTTTTCCACCCGCAGCCCCAGTTTCCGCATCCCTCTGAGAGGGCTGGGATGCTCAAGGGCAGGCAGGGGAGCTGGCACCGTGGGGACGGGTGGGTTAATTTTGCGGTGGAGGCACATGGGCCAAAGAGCTGGCTGCCGCTGGGCTGCGAACGCCACCGAGGGCATGTTCATCCCTGATTAATGGGAACTGAAAAGCAAGATCCTGAGGATGCACAGCTCCCCTGCCCCCTCCCCGCCGCGGGCTGCCGCTGCCAACGCTCGCCCTGCACTACCACTGGGTTTGTCCCGCGCGGAGCAGAGGACGAGGGGCTCACCTTGCCTGTCTGTGGCAGGAGAACGGGCAACAAAGCCCTTGGCTGCTGCCTGCACCCTGCCTGCAGAGCCAGCACTGGGACACAACCACCGCCCCACTCCCCCCGCTTGCCCTCACCACCATGTGGGGATCGATTTGACCTGAACTCCCGTTAACGTGCTGTGATTTCTTTCAATTAGGCTCTGAGCGAGGCCCCTGCAGCGGTCGATAGAGCCAGCCCCAGCACAGTGCCTGGACCAGGACCAGGAAGGAGATGCTTGGTGATGCTCCTGCATCCCTGCCAAGAGCATCCCTCTGTGTCTTATTTTCCCCATGTCCCATGAGGATAATCCCACTGGTTAAAGGTTTCTCCTTGTCCCCTCTGCATTTCCTAGCTCTTTCCATCCTTTGGGTGGCTTTGTCACCCCAACCCATAGGACAGATTTGCCGCATCGTTAGCTGGTTCGCCTTCCTAATTTAGACGAGTGCCAGACCTGCACGGTCCCCACTGGAGCAGCCCCACCGCCAGCTGGAGCTGAACCAAACCTGAGCATCCCTCATCTTCCCACCCCAGCAAAGCCGCCTTGCTTTCCCCCTTCTCCTTGGTGTGGCTGTCATCTCCTTGGGGACACACTTACCCAAGTTGGGGCTTGGTGTCACATTGTTTCCGGCAAACTAATGGGCAGAGTGCTTGTTTTCCAAGATTGTGCAGAGCAGAAATCCCTGCACTTCATCTCCAGCTGCAATTACCGAAGCCGAGTCGATGCGGTTGATGGTAATAGGGTGGTAACACTATCTGAATTTGTATTTAATGCTGATTCCAAGGGTCTATAATTTTCATCAGCACCACATGACTTTTTATAGAACAGAAAAATGTGAGAGCAGTTAATGAGCTGTAATTCTGGAGAGTTTCTGCCTTGATTGGGACTAATTATTTTCTTTATAAAAATAATTAACAATCCACACAACTTACAGAGGGAAAGGCATATGGCATTAATTAAACCCTGCAGGATTTTCAGTGCACCTTTGTCCCCCAGCACACCACGGACAGACGGTCCCATCGCGCTGCAGCGGGGCATGCGCTTGTATCGGGGCGAGGGCTTGTGCAAGGTGACAAGGGCAGGTCCTGAGCGAGGGGCTGCATCCAAATCCCACCTCTGCAGCCTCCTGGCCCTGGATGTACCATAAAAATCCCCGCTTGGGTAGGAAAGGCTGTTTTGGCTAGAATAAGGTGATGGTTTTCTTGCGTGGGCTGTCTGCGATGGGTGCAGAGGGGACGCTGGGGACGTCTCTGCTGTTTTGGCTGGAGAGCAGCCAGCGGGACCCTGGGGAGGGTGCAGGGGTCTGTGCTGGGTGCTGTCGCTTGCCATGGGGTATCAGGATGTCCCAAAATGGAGGTGGTGGCTTTGCCCAGGCCTTTGTTCTCCAGCACTCTGAGGTCCTGGGATGCATCCCAGGCGAATGTGCCCCAGCACCGACGGTACAGGTCTCTGTGTGCTCAGACACATGCTTACATCAAATATAATTGTTAACAAGACTAATTCCTCTATTTTCCTGGAG
The DNA here is from genome assembly GCA_013400615.1 of Syrrhaptes paradoxus. Classification (NCBI taxonomy): domain Eukaryota; kingdom Metazoa; phylum Chordata; class Aves; order Pterocliformes; family Pteroclidae; genus Syrrhaptes; species Syrrhaptes paradoxus. The sequence goes on from VZTO01026991.1 coordinate 45,445, forward strand.
GTATTCTGAGAACTAATTAATACATTTGCATAATCTTGATTTTGTTTATGAATAATTCTGGATTATCCGAATGTGAGCGACACCGGGGCTTTGCTGTTCTAGGTTGCCTTTCAGCTGAGGATAGCAAAGCATTTTACAGATATTAGTTCAGCCTCACAAATCCCAGCAAGCAATAAAATTATTATTACACCCAATTAAAGATGGATGTGCTGAAAGGTGAAATGACTGTCTCCAGCCCCCCCGACCCAGGAGCCTGGGGACCCAACTGCCTTCTCCAAACCTCCTCCCTAGGGAGCAGCAAGCCAATAAATAGCCTCCCCTTTCTTTTTTTTTGGGATGATTTAAAACAATGTTCAGAGTTGCAGCGTGGTGTGGATGGCTGGGGACAAGACCTGGCAGTGGAGAGGGAGGTTTCCTTCTGGCTCTGACCTCCAAACAGCCCTGGGTGCTGCAGCACCCACCACTCCACCAAACCGTGAAGCTGCAATTTAGGAATTTCCCAGCTCAGCTGCAGGGAGGCAAAGGCCATGAAAAGCCCCTGGTAGCAGGTAGCAGGGGGGTTAAAGCCCACTTGCCACCTCCCTTCCTGGGCTGGGAATGTTGTAGGCTCATCTCTCCAGCGGGAGAAATCTGTTGCTTAATTCCTTTCCATGGGAGCTAATTGCTGCCCATGTGTCCCCGTGTGGAGACATCTGCTCCTCACAATGTCACTGAGCCCCTCCGGCCCCGTGTGGCACCAGGCATCACAGCAGGATGGATACTGAGGAGACAAATCCCGAATCGGAGGATGTCCAGGGACCCCCATGTCACCAGATCCCCAAGCTGAGCAGGCTGGGGGGGGTGGTCAGCAGAAAATACTCTCCTCATCTGCTCTAAGTCCGGCAGCCCCGTGGGGCAGAGTGGCACTGGCACTGCCCTGCTCAGGTGATGTCCTCGGACACCCGGCTTGGGGACACCCATTCGGATGCACCCGTGGGTCTGTCCTGGGGGGATGGAGCATTTTTTAATGTCAGAGCTGTTTCAATCTGAGCCCTTGGGATCACTGTTCAGAGGCATGCCTGTGTGCCAGCACATGGGGTGGTTTGTTAACGGGGTGCAGTGGCAGTGTCCCTGTCCCCAGCCTGGGCGGACAGGGTGGCCATCCTCTCCATTGCTCCCCATCAACCAGAGCTGTTCCCAGGGCAGCTCCGCGGGCAGGCGGCAGCTGAGTGAACAGGCCGGGTTTTTTGAGTTATCTTGAGTGTTGGGACCTCCAGTGTGTTTTCCCCTCTTCTTCCAGTGGCAATTAAAAAAACAAAAAACAAAAAACCAAATTAAAGGAGAGCACTCCTGAGCTTTATGTGAGTGGCAAAGGGAGTGTTGCTGCTCCAAGTGGATCTTCTCCAGCCGTCTTCTCCTCGCTGCCTCCAACGTGCCTTATTACTAATTCATTTTTAAAGTAATCTCAGCTCTCCCAGGAGCTCCTGCTAACTGTGTGCTTACAATCCCCTATTTGATTAAAATTTAACGAGCTATGTTATTGGCAAATACGCTGTTTCGCTGCTGTTCGCCGTGCCGAACAGCATGGGTTTTCAGACAAAGGAGGGAATCGGCACATTGCAGACAGCACCCGTAATGACCGGGCACCGCAGATGTGCCATCCCACGGCCCAGCTCTGCCCCTTGGTGCAGCAATCCTGCACGTCCCCGATCTGTGTTTTGGGGGACTCCAGGCTCCCGAGTGACCCTGCTGGGGAGCAGGTGCCCTCATGCTGTACCGGGTGTCTGGGGGTGACGGTGGGGACGGGGCTGGGAGGAAGGTGGCCGCAGGGCTATGGCAGGGTTCAGTGTAAGCTCTCGGCCCCAGTCCCTCCTCAGACCAGTCCCTGCCACGCCAGGGTCACTCAGGAGCCTGGAGTCCCCCAAAACATGGATTGGGGATGTGCAGGATTGCTGTGCCATGGTGCAGCGTCAGCGCTTGCGGCTGTGTTTGCGGGCACCAGGGACAGCCAAGGCTCCTCCTTTCCTATTCCCTGATTGAGGAGAAAACTGGCTTCTCTACAGGCATGGGAACCTGCCGGCTGTTTGTCTAAGGAGGAGGATTTGAGGGTAGGAATCCAGGCACAGGATTGTCCCCCTGAGAGCAAGCCTGGTCGGGCAGCATGCATGGAGCACCACAGGGACCTCCGAGCCAGCAGCGTGGGAGGCACAAGATGCTGCAGAACCACTTGAGAAGGGGCAGCAGTCCAGGTTTCCTTTAGAAATGATACAACCGTGTGCCATATTCCTCGGGTTTATCTCCGCTGTCACTGGCAAGCGGTCGGTGGAGCCATCCCTGATTGCTGGCAGCGAGGGATGGTGACACCGAGCCCTGCAAGGTGGCTGGGTGTTGGGGAAGGAAAAAGGGACAGGGGGCTTAGTGTCCCCCAGCCGTGGGGAGCAGGGAGAGGCTGTGCTTGCCCTTGTGCCTGATGCTACCTAGGAAAGATGGCCCATGGGAGCATCGCTTTCCCCCCGCAGAGTTTTAAACCCCACCAGAGCCATCCATCCCGGGCTGCACAGCCGGAACTGCTGCCAGCTGGTGCCTGGGACGGACCCTCCCCGCGGGCCATGGCCCTCCTGTGATGGGGCTCTATGACAGCGTCCCCAAGGCATCTGTCACCGACCCTGCGCCGCTATCCGGGCCTCTTCCAGCAGGGAAGCGCCTCTGTTCTGATTCAGCCATGCATAGCAAATCAACTGCTTGGAAAATAAAGAGCCAAGCTGCTTTTTTGGCCAGGGATGTGCTAAAAGCAGTCGTCAAACCTTCCTGGAGTCCAAGAAGCAAAAGGAGCCGCTGCCGCATCCCGGCTTGCAGCAGGACGCAGGGAGCAGGAAGGGGGAGGCGAGTCACGGCTGGCAAAAAATGGGATGAAAAATGTATATTTATGGAATTGTGTTTCTCTTCTGTGTTTCAACTGCCTCAAGAAAACCACGCGCTTTTCTGCAGCTGGTGCCTCTGCTGATGCACAGAAAAAAATAGCGGGAGAAGATTAGAAATGAACTGGCTTGGAGTCTGTGTAATCAGGGAAAATATCTCGGTGATTTGCTATTATAATTTTCAATAACAAACTGCAGGGCTCCTGCCGCACTAATAATAATGGTTTGAATGCGGTGGGGAAAGAACCTGCCGTGGGGTGTTTGTGTGTGTGTTTGTGGGAAGCACTTACAATTCTCCTCATCTCTTAATTTTGAAGAGGTATTTTTAGTGCATATTTCAAAGAGCTTTACGTAAACACATCTGCTGGAGTTTTTGCTTGGAAGTGTCTTCACAATCGTCTTTTCTGCCCCCTCCCTCTCCTGGGACAAAGGAATGGTTCGACTATTTTCTCGTTCAATCAGATGAGCAAAGCTAGAGAGCAAGGGAGAAAATAAAAGAGTAATTTTGCCAAAAGGCTTTTCAGCCCAAAGCGGTGGATTTGAGAAACGCTGCGAGCAGCTCAGCCCACCCTCGCCGGGGCCAAGAGCCCAGGACAGAGGCGCATCGGAGGTGGCCGTGGTAGAGAGCTGTGGGGATATGGGACAGCAGGGACCCCAGCCTGCCGCCTGTCCCCTCCAGCACAGCCAAAACCTCCAGGTGAGGAGAGGAGAGGAAAGATGAGATATTCAGTCATGTGTCCCTGCACTTTTTGCACATTACTCAGGAGAAGCGGCGAGAGCATCCCTGGTGCAGGCAGCGTGCCTGCCACGGGTGCCTGTGTCCTTTCACGAGCTGGTGTTCCCAGTCCCCAAGCGAGACATCCATCATCAGTTTAATGCCACTGAAACATTCACAACTAATAGGCTCATCAGAGATGCTTTAACCTTTTTCGGTTTGGGGGCTCCGGTTGGCTGGAGCTGCTCCTACCTTTTCACCAGGGGCTGTGGAAATGATGGAAACGTGGAGGCAGCCAGGGCTGAAAAGGGCAAGGTAGTAAAGTTTCCATGTCAGCTTTCCAAATACTCTGTCCTGAGCTTGGAAACGCTGTCAGTGCAGGTCTGCCAAGAGCAATCAGTGCTCCGGGTCTCCAGCGTGCTCATGTGTGCGGCCAGGTGCCCTGCAGCACCATGCTCCTGCCCGGGCTGCACAGCCAGCATCCAGCCCAGCCGTGTGGGCAAAGAAAAATAAATTTTAAAAATAAAAGGCTTGGTTAGCATGATCCAGCCCCAGTGTGCTTATGCTGCTGCTTGCGAAGCAGCTGGGAAGGGCAGAGAAGCTGCAGCCAGGGCACGGAGGGAAGGGGCTGCTGGAGCCCATCCTGCGGAGGCGAGGGATGGTGGCTGGTGGGGGGAGATGGTCTGGGGACACGGTCCAGCAGCTGAAAGGTCACTAGGAAGGCAATTTTCCTGCTTTGCTCTCCTCTAGAGAGGAAGGAGCTGAGTTACTGTGGGCAAAAGGGATGATTGATGAAAGCTTTGTGGCAGGAGAGCGCTGCGGGGCTGGGGCAGAGGAGCTGGGCAGGGACGCAGGATCCCGCAGGCAGCAGAGGGCAGCTGCCCGCCCCGGCAGCGCCGAGACACCAGCACGCAGGGATTTCAAATGCACACCAACCCCCCACCGACTGCACGACCCTGTGGGGCCGGGGGGACGGGTGTCACTGCCTCAGCTCCTGGTGAAGCGTGTGTCACCGCGTGCCTGATGTGATGGTATGTGGCCACAGCACCAAGCACAGAGCCTGGGATGGAGGGGGGTGGATGGTTTGTGAGTTAGCTCTGCTCCCCGAGGCAGCAAACACCCTGTGCCTTTGCCCTGTCCTCTGTGAAGGGTGCCAGGATCTGTCTGTAGGCAGGACGGGCAGTGCAATCCCATGGGGGGTAATGGGGAGACTGGTCCAAGCCCCACAGTTCTGGAGGCCCCAGCATGTCTTTAACAACTTCCATGAGGGGTCTTTGCTGAGCCCAGCACATCTCCCAGGTCTTGCAAACACCCTTGGGGACCTCCCTGGTCTTTTCCTTGGTCTCTGCAGAGAAGTGGCCTTATCCTGCCACCCGTGTGCACAGCCACCTTGGGCTCCAGTTCCCTACTGGGAGCAAAAACCTCCTGCTGAGCCCATCAGTGACTCTCTGCCTTTCCCCAGCGTGATGTCCAGTCCTGCTGCATGGTTAACTGGCCTCGGTGTGCCACCACAAACTGGAGGTGACATGTCACCCCCTGGGAAGGGAGGCAGGATGGGGTGGTGTGATGGGGCTCTATGGGGCACTGTATTGCCCCAGAGCAGGGCAAACCCTGGGCATCCTTTCTGCCTCCTCTTGCCTGCTCCAGCACACATCTCTGCGGGCAGCACATCCCCGGTGCTGAGGGAGCCCCACACTTCCAGCCGCATCGCCTCAAGCGTCATCGCTCCAGCAAACCACCTGCAGAGGCTTTCTCCCTTCACTGCAGGCAGGGACTGGCAGGGGAAGGTGTGATAATCTTCTCCTTTGAGGCCACAGTAATTGTTCACACCAAACTGCAAGTGCTTTTACATCAGCCATGAAAAACATGAAAGATGACCAAAAAAAATATATGTTTTTATATAGATATTCAATCAATGTCTATGGAGCTTAATGCAAGGGGATTACCAGCCGGTTTAGAGCGTTAGTGATTCTCAGCATTCATCAGAGGAGAACATTTGGTTGAATCGAAGCCAGCCTTTGATGGGATTGGAAAATAATTATTTCAATCAATAATTACTTCCATGCCCAGAAGAAATGGTTCCCAGCGTGTTGCAGGATAGAAGACCTTGGTTGCCTCAAGGCCAATAGGTTTTAACCCCAGGACCTGAAAATCTCATCAGTGGGAGCGGGGGCCGGGGTGTGGGGGACATGTCCTACTGTGCCTGGGTCTGTCCTGCAATGCAGCGGTGCCCCAGCCTGGGGAGGAACCCTCCACCTCTGCTGCTGGAGCTGATCCAGCCCAGACTTTCTGCAGGTCATTAATTTGGGGACATTTTTAATGGCTTCTGATGATTAAGCCTCAGAAGACTGTTTTAAAAGGAGTTCAGCAAAGGCCACAAGCTAATTAGCTCACACAAAGAAAGCAATTAACCATGTAGCTTCCTGGATGGTTAAAAATAACATAGATGCTGGGAAGTGATGGGGGATTTATTACAAGCAGAGTAATAGATTTTTAAAACCAGAGGGACCATCACCTCCTGCATGTCCTGGGCCAGAAATATTGCACACAGCTTTCCCCCATTGACCCCTTTCACTTGTGTTTGGCTGGTGCACATCCTTAAATGTTCAGGAATTACACACTGGGCTCCAAGAAGGAGCCAGATATTACAGAAATCAGGGGTTTGTTGAGAGAGAAAACACAGGTGGAAAGAGAGCACTGACTCTTCCTCTGCAGGTGCTCCTGTGCTAGCTCCAGCCCCAAGAAGAGTTGCTCGTGGCTGGAGCAGACAGCAGGATGTTCTGTGGGGCACATGAACCTCTGGCCATGCCTAACGGGGGCTACTGCGCCCATTCCTGGGATTGGCTTCAAAACGATAGTAGGAAGAAACGGGGACACTCTCTGGCACCTGAGCCCAGACTGCCGTTGGTACCCACCACAGCAGGTCGGGCTCGGACACGCTGATGCTTGCTTTATTTATTTGAATAATACTCTGGATGACACCAAATATATAGTATTCTCAGTGCCCTGCTGAGTATGGTTTATGGCTTTCCATTAATCTTTCTGTTCTTGGAAATAAACATCTGCAGGGCCTGAAAACCTATTTACTTTCCTCCCGAGTGTCTGAGTTTGGGCTTGTTTGATTTGTTTTCTCCATTTGCCTTCTTTTCTCTGTTTCGGCGTGCCCTGCTCAAGCCCTGGTGTTTTTGGACACCTCTCACCCCAGGCTTGCCCTGCCTCTGCTCCCTGCCAGCTCTCATGGCCCTCCAGGGCTCTTGCAGCCACTGCCTGTCCCAGGTGGTTCCCCTTAGCTCTGCTGGGCTGGCCCAGGTTCTCCAGTTTGGACTTTCAGCAGGACCAGGTGTGTTTACTGGCCCAGTGCCCTATTTGTAGGAGCTGGGAGGAAGGCTGTTCCCTGGCTGACAGAGCTTTGCTTCCTCCTGGGTGCTGCTGAGGGGGACAGGATGAGGATGTGTGGTGAGGTTTTGGCAGCGCAATAGCAGGCTTGGGGAATGGCATTGGAAATGCAAAAGCTTTTTTCTACCAGAGTGTAAGACCAATGCTGTCCCTGCAGAACTGGTGGGCTAAAACCCCCAGCACAGAGAAAGATGTCTCAGGGTGCGGGTGTGTTAGTACTGTTGGGTTAGATCCAGACCTTGTGCTGTCCCCGCAGCGTGGGGCAGTCCAGCTGCTCCTTGGCTGTGTGATGCTCGTGGCATCTCTGCCTGAAAGCCGAGCACAGCATGCCCATGCTGGGGCACAGCTTGCTTGGAGATGAGGGCTTTCCGGAGCCTTGTAGGAGCATTTCCCACTGCCAGGCTGAGTGCTGTGGGAAATGAGAGCAACCTGCAGCTCTCCTTCCCAGCAGCACATGTCCTACCTGGGGAATGGAAAGGGGATTCCCCAGGACCTGGGAAGCCTTCAGCCAACAAGCCCAGCTGAATGGACAGTCCTTTATCACTTTCTTTCTCTCTTGTTCCCACAGCAGGACGCTCAGCTGCCTGCCGTACCCTCAGGAGGACAGGCGTCCTGAAAAGCTGAGCAGCTGCGTGGTCAAGGAGGCCTCCACCACCAACGGCTGTGCGAAAGGGAAGGAGAGGCGAGACCATGGTCACCGCAGGTAGGAGCCAAGGCTGTGAGTGGGGTCACCCCGAAGCAGGGGGGTGGCAGAGGAGGTGTCCGTGACTGTCTATGCAACCCCTCAGGGGTCTGAGAGCTGGGGATGGGTTAAATGACCATGTGAGCATACAGCAAACTTATGCAATTGTATGAAACCCCCACTTGTGTTACAGGAAGAAGCTTGTTCGTTTCTACTCTACGTCTTGCTCTTGCAGCCCTGGCTGGAAGAGAGGTGATCTGCCAGCATCCCTGTGTGGTACCAGGTCTGCAGGGTACCCCAGCTGGGAACCACCCTCAGCTATTCCCCTCTCCCCGTGCCTGGATCACACCAGCAGCACTGGCTTCATTAGGATGCAGCTTTGTTAGTGGCCTGTCATTAGGCCCTGACCACTTGAGAGTGGAAAAATGAATCTAACGTTGTAAATGAAGCAGCTAGGGTCTCTGAGCCCTGCCCGCTAAACTGCCTCTGGGATTAAAGCCTCTCCGTTCAGTTAAAGAGGTTGGAAAGAAAGAGCAAGAAAGCACATTTCATATCTTCAGATTTCAGACTAACCGGAACAATAATCTAAAGGGTATTTTTAATTAGACTTTGATTACAATCACAGAGAAACAATTAAAGTCTGATCAGTGCAGGGAGAAAGCTTCCACATCAAAGACAAAAGGACTCATCTTGGGAGAGGGAGAAGGGCTCTGCGGCTGCATGGTCCCTGCTCTCCCTTGGCCATGGCCCTGGGCGAGGGGGGCTGAGACACCCCCAGACCTGTTTGCTGGTGAGCCTGTGCTAGGGGAAAGTGTGGGAGCTGGCGTTGAGCATCCTGATAAATGAGGAGCTGAGATGGGTGTTGAGGTCCCTGGTCTGGGACAGACCCTTAGGGCAGGTGTCTGAGCTCAGCAAGAACAAGCTGTCCTGGAAAACACATTTCTTCTACCTTAAAGCAGACAAAAGACCTGCTAAGCCCCAGGTGTGCTGTGTCTCCTAACAGTGCTTCTGCAGAAGTGTTAGGGTGTTTCTCGGGGCTGCAGGGTGCTTGCACCTCAGGTTTCCTGCACCAGAAGCCCTTGGCTCTCAGTTATTCACAATTCACAACTGAAGAATTAGCGTGCAGTTTCATTTTGCAGAGCAATTTTTAAAAAGTGTATTAAAAGCACTAAGCAATGGGCTTTTTATGATAGTCCAGTTTTGGTAGTAATTCAAGCCCTGGGTAAGCAAGTGTCGGGGGACAGTGGAGCCTGAGTCACCCCACCATGTCCCCCTGTCGCTGTCTCCGACAGGTCAATGTGTTGGGATGTTTGCCCTGCGTTAGGAAGCTTAATAACGTTTGTTCTTTTCTGCAGAAATTGCTCGATTTTTGGCTGGTTTCTGCAGCAAAGATCCCACAGCATTTTCCAAACACGGGGATGCCTTTGCACGTTCCCCGCTACCAGCTGCTCCTGCTGGTGGTGTGAGAAGGGGAGAAACTGAGGCATGAACCCAGCGTCCTCATTTCCAACAGTAATTCTGCAGAGGTCCTGAGGAGCTGGCTGTGCCCCCTCCAAACCTCACCCCTGGATCCACCTGGGGATCCACAGACAGATGTGGGATCAATCTGGGGATCTGTGGGCTGTCCCCAGCTGTCCCCTCTTCACAAGCATTTGCTTTGGGTGATGAGTAGCCCTGGAGCACCTGTCGTACTCACAGCCCAGTGCTCTGAATTAATTTAACCACAGTATTTGTTTTTCCTTGAAACACAACGCAATTCAGTGTCATATGTTTAAAAGTGAATTAATTTACAGGAGGTTTTTTCCAGGGTTTAACAACTGTGTAAGAGATGCGTATCTCATTCAATTACCGTAGCATCTCAATAAATATATATGTTCCTAATCAATTGCTATTTAACATATGTCAAGACTTTTATTATCATCAGATGCATCTGGTTGCAATAATTATTGTATGCAAATTAAATGCCAATTAATTATTTAAAGCGTATTTACAGAGAGCAACAAAATCCATAAATCTGTTCTGGAGTTGTTCACCTCAGCAAACACTCTCTGAATAACGGGCTGGCGTCGCCGTGGTGTACAGTAGCTGTCTCATTATATCTCCATTAGACCCGTGAAGGAGACAGTTCATTTAAATGTGACAAAATTATTCATTAGAGGGTTAATTAGGCTCTCGCCTGTGCCCTGGGTCCACTGGGGAAACTGATCTCTGCCCTGGATGTGCTCAGGTGGGGACGGGGCAGAGCAGTCCCAGGTGAGCTGATTCAGCTCTTGTTTTTATTATTTTTAATTTTTATTTGTTCTCCCTTCCTCAGCCCATCGTGTGATGGGGACCGTGCACGGCCGCCGGCCCGGGGGAAGAAGAAGAAGAAGAAATCCAGCCGCAAGAAGCGAAGGAGGTGATGGGGGCCGTGGCGGCGTGTGGGGCGGCAGGGGCCAGTCCTGGGCTGTGTGGGAGGGAAGCCAGCAGGTGTAAAATGGAGGCTGGGTCCCCTGCGGGGACCACCAAGGGCCGGCAGTCCGCAGGCCCAGGGAGGTGCCGCCATTTTCTCGCCCTCCCTGCAGGGCGCAGAGGCCAGGCCGGGCTCACCCTGCAGCCTGTCTGGGGGGTCTCGGGAGCCCCCGGCCCGTCCCCACCCTGGGGAGATGCCGCTGGTGGCAGGGTGAGGGTTGGGGTGGCCGGGGGGGGCTGTGGGGAGCCCTGTGTCCCTGATGCTCCTCTGTCTCCTCAGGTCTCCCTCCTACAGCCCCTCGCCTGTGAAGAAGAAGAAGAAGAAAAGCTCCAAGAAACGAAAAAGACACAGGTACTTTTCCTTTGGAGATGTAATTCCCTGCTGGCAGTGGCTGTTGGGGGACATGAGCGCTGTCGGGCAGCTGGTCGAGCTCCACAACAGGAGGCAGAGAGCTGCCAAACTCCCGGCCCTCCATAACGGCCGCCCAAGGGAGGGGGGTGCTGGGCAGCCGACGGGGGCAGAACCGGCATCCCCCCGGGCGAGGAGGGACAAAGCAGGGTGCACACCCAGGGCAAACATAAATATGAGCTGTCGGGGTATGGGGGGTGAGAGACGGACGAGGCAAATCATCATGAGGTCTGCAGAGCTGCTGCCTGTTCTCCTCGCTGCCCTGTTTCACATGGTTCCCATCCTCTGGGATGCCAACGGGGTCGGCACTTGGGGCTTGTCCTGGTCCCTTTCCCTTCTCCCCCAGCCTGCAGAAAGTGACAGTGTTTGGACCAGGAAAAGGCTCAGGCTATCTCCCTGCACTCACATCTCAGCCTTCCCTCCCAGCCCTGCGGGGACTGCCTCCGTGTTTCCCTTCTGAAGCTCATTTTTAATTTAAAGAGCACGATTAAATTTTAAAATTGCACATATTTCCCTGTTTTCTCAACCGTTAAACCAATATTGAAGACAACAGTGGATGCCATCTCCCTTGGAAAGTTCATGTATTTATAATATACAGAACCAAAGAGAGAAGCTACCAAAAATGGATAACAAGGTGAAAAGCTGAGCTTGAATCTTAAAGAAAAGGAAGGGAGGAGGTTAGACAAGGATACAGAAACTCCTTGAAAATACTTCCTTCCCAAGGAGAGATCCTTATGCTCCTTCTATGTATGCCATCTGGGTCAGATGCTCCTTGGCTTTGAACATTTAGTTCCCGTTGGTGCCTCTGTAAGCCAAGGATAAGCTGTACCTGGCCCCAGAAGGCAGCATGATAGACCACTAAGCTTTAGTGACCAGTGGAGGTGGTTTGCAGATACCTGGTACCACTGCAACTACAGCTCCCCAATGACCTTGCCACAGGCAATCTTACAGCCCCTCTAGGCAGGAATTCGGGCCATGTCTTCTGCAGGATGTTGTGCTTCAAGCTGAGATGGGACACAGGGCTGTGCAGCGTACTGGGGCCACGGCTTGCTGCAAGGAAGAGCATCCTCCACGCTCCCAGGGTTTTTTACAGGGACCACCAACACAGTGGCTCATGTGTCATCCCAGGGGTGCTCCAGGAGGCAAGACAGAGGCATGATGCTGGTTTGGCTGTGAGGCTGCTCTGGAGTTACACAGAAAGGATTTTTCCTTTGCTATGATGGTCCTTCATACAGAAAACCAGGGACTGAACTCACCTCTGCCGCCTCAAGCTAAGTGCAGTGCAAGGCTGTGGAGGCAGCAGCAAAGGGACCCACCAGGGACAAGGGATGTTATGACCATCATATTCTCAACTATTTGTAGAGTGTGATAGTCACATATCACTCCAGCATTTCTCAGCTACCTCTTCTCCATCTGGCTAAAGGAGAGTCAGGGCTGTTCTGCCCAGCTGGTACATGAGATCTTCTCACAGTGCTCCATCTAGCACTGGGCCTAACCACATTGTCTCTGATTCAAATTTCCAGTTTTGTGAGACCCTATATTCAATGTACATATTTGTGTCTTGCAGGTTATCTTCAAAGAAGAGAAGACACAGGTAAGAGTTGAGTGAGTGTGTGTGGTCACACAGCAATATGAGTTTAATGGTCTCTTCAAGATCTCACAAGGTTTATGTTCATTGGGTGGGGGCAGAAAACACTTTTGTTTTTCTGTGTCTCCTTGTGGAAACCGCTTGGCTCTCCCCATTCCCTGGGGATCTGGGGCTGCCCTCTCCCCTTTCAGCCTTATGTGTTCCTCAGACCCCACGGGAATCGGGTCTCCAGCCCAACCTGTGCAATCAAGCATATAACTGGAAAAGACCTCTTGGTATAACCTAGCTCATCCAGCAACCTCATCCATGTTGCATCCATCTTGAGTCTTCATTTCTCTTATGGTTTCATTTGCAAACAGTATGGCATCCCCCAGCAGTGCCCATCTTCGAAACATTCAGAGTCAGTGGCTTTCCAGCTGTGTACTGGAAGAACTCTCCCGATTCCAGTATGTGTGTGCACAGTATCAAGAAGTATTCATCTTCTCTATGGGGAAAATGTAAAGTCACCAAGATGGCTGATCCCTTTGAGGATCCTTTCTGGCCAAGCCCATGAGCCAGATTTGTCAGCAGGCATTCAGACCACCTGTGCTGCGGCAGAATCGTTAATACCTTTCATTTTTATTGCACGCTCTTGGGCAATCTAGCTGTAACGTTGATGTCTGATTGTGCAGCTTTTTATCAGAACAGAAATCTCCAAATTAATTAGCCATTTCTTATTTAGTTCTTCAAGTCCCAAAAGTAAGAGAAAGGAAGAAAGAAAACACAAAAAACAGTAAGTAGCAATTTATGGTGTTCCCTGCTCTGCCTGCACAGAGCTGTGGGGCTAGGAAGTGCTTGGTGTGGTGGGTCCCCTGGAGCTAATGCTGGCTGTGCAGCCCTAAGCAATTCTCAGGATTATTTTACAGCTAAAACTAGCAATTCTGGTTTTGCTGGAATGGGAAAGGGTTTGTAGAGGCTGGACATCTTTTCTCTCCCCCTCTTTTTGTGCCACTCCATTCAGTACTTTGTCTATCTCACAGGGATGTAAAATGTCTTGTTCATCCAGTCCTGAGCAGAGGCCCCAGCTTTTCTGATGAGGACAGCATGAGAGGATGAACTCAAATCTGCAGANCCTCTCCCCCTCTTTTTGTGCCACCCCATTCAGTACTTTCTGCCTATCTCACAGGGATGTACAATGTCTTCCAGTCCTGAGCAGAGGCTCCAGCTTTTCTGATGAGGACAGCATGAGAGGATGAACTCAAATCTGCAGAGCTCAGTGCTCCATAGCCTCCACTGCCCAAAGGGCACACTCTTACTGAGAAGGGCTTGGGGGGGTACCCCAGTGGAGACAGAAACTGAGCTCGCAGATGAAAATCTGCTGGTTTGTTTGCTATTATTAGGACCTGCCCTTTAATTCTTCCCAACACAAGGTTTAGCTCTTAGGGAGAAAGGAGGCAGAGGGACAATAGCCCCTGACACCACCAGTGTCCCCCCAGTACACACTGGGACTGAAGAGATTACGAATCCATGAGGTGCAGAGCATGTTGTGCTGCCTGCACTGGCAGTGTCTATCGCATGCAGAAAGCCCATCTCCTTTTCTCAATGATTTCTGCCTGTTCAGTAGCACAACCTCCTTTTTCCTCAAACTGGGCTTTTATGCACCCGTAAATCTCAGGGGTAAAACGGAGGCTTCCTGCGTTAGCAGTAAAAGCAGGCATGTCCCCAGGCCAGCGTAGCACTGGCCAGTATACAGGCGCTCAGCAGTGTGGTTAGAACAGAGATCAGATGCCCTGCTGTTATGCACTGACCCATGGGAATCAGAGCTGCTAGAATTGCTCTTTGGGGATAAAGCAGCCAGGGCATTTTAGCCCTCAGCTTTCAGCTCACAAATCAGAGCTGAGCCACTCCTGCTTTCTGCAAACCTTCTTATTGCTCCCAGGCGTGGATCAGACAGATCCCATGAGCCATCTTGGATCAGGATTTTTGTATAATCGCTCTGCTATGGCTTATCTTTTTGTCGAGCAACTGGTTATCTAAATCACACAGGGCCAGCTTTTCCTCCTGCAGAAAGGAAAAACTCTTAAACTGGAGGGACTGATGCAGAGAGGGAAGAGCAAACATGGGGATTTTTCACACAAATATGTGGGAGGGGTGTTCAGTGTTTCTGACTTCAGCTGTATGGAAATAAAGAAGAAGGATCCCCAAATGAAGTTTTTAAAAATATAATCACAGGGTGTGAAAAGCATCAGAGAAAACAGCCAGGCAGAGTTCAAGCAATTGCCCCGGAGGTTGCCCTTTTGTCTTAAAGGAGATACTGTTCTCAAGCAACTGATTTCCTGAGTTTTTATAGCGGCAAATTGCTAAAAGCTGTCCAAGCAGGTCATATTAGTGCTGTCAGTGACTGGTGTAGTGCAGCTGTGAAACCAGACTGTTCCCACCAGCTAACCCTTCGTTAGCTTTGCCTGCTGGCAAAGCCATGCCAGCCTGAGCACACAGTTATGCTGCCAGATCTAAAATAACTGCTGTGGTGGGCAAGGATGAGAGGGAATGGGCACAGAAGGTGACAGGTAGCCTGCCACCCCCATCACCCTGCTCTCTGTATGCAGGACTTCGCTGTTGGTGCAGGCAACAGCAGCCCTTTAGGAATAGTGCCAGATAATCCATTGGTAACAGCCTGAATGGAGCAAAGGGAAGCACAGCAGGGCACTGAACCCACACACAATTTGCTGGTAACTGTCCCGTGGCCCTGCCAGAAAAGGGAGCAGCAGTGACTGGAGTACTCTAACAAGCCAGGTAAAATGGTCCTGGCCCTCAAGCAGGAACTGTGCACGGGGCAGGCTGCAGTTAGGGCAGCTGTACTTTATACAACAACCATAAGAGCTGCCAGCAGGGCTGGCTAGACCCCCCCCCACCCACAGAGCATGGGGAAGGCTGGCTGTTACAGAGTGTACTACGTTATTTGGAGCCTGTCCTTCTGCATCTGCTCTTTAACAAGGAGCCTACACTGCAGAAATGCAAAGGTTGGAGCTTTGCGATGGGTTCCCTGGAGAGACAGTGCTCCCAAATAAGTTCAGCAATGGGAGGGTCCCAGGGTGTTTCCTGGCTGTCTTAGAGTAGGCTGCAGGATGAAGGGCAAGCACGTGAAGAGGCAAGCACATAGCTCTTCAAAGTCTTGAAAGCAGAAAGGATTGGTGCTGCCTGCCGCACTCCTGCATGGTCATCCATAGATCTTCCCCTGCTAGGCTACAGAGCCAATCTGATAGCTTGTAGTTAAAATGCTGTCATAGATCCCTCTAAGATGGCTTGCCTTAATGTCAGCGCAGCTACGAAGGGATGGGGAATTTCTCATGCCTTGGTGTCCTATGCAATGTTTCATATACCAATCTCTGGTTTAAAATGCAGATCTCCTTTCTGATTTGAATGTTATTGACTTCAGCCTCCAGCTGCTGGCTCTTGCATTCCCCCAGTCTGTTAGCCTAACGGTGGTTTTCTTCTCTGCTTCTTAAAGCTCTCGTGGACGCACCCGGAAATCTCATCGCCATCGGCACCACCACTCTCGCTCAGAGAGCTCTGACTCCCGCTCCCCAAGCTGCCGAAGCAGGTAATCACTGCTCCCTGAGCTGAGTGTCCTGCAACGCTTCCCGGTGGGTTCAAGGACATGATTGCAATAGTCTGTGTGACCTGCAGACTCTGTGCCGGGCTACATCCTGTTCTGGCAGCAGCTATATCACATACTGGGGGTTGAGCTTCTTGTGGTCTCAGCCATGGAAGGGTTTTGCCTCAAGGAGCAGCGGCTGCAGCTTTTTGCTCTGGCAGTCACTTCTAATCCCTGTGGCTGATGATCAGCCCCTGACAGCTGATGCCAGTCTAGTCTCCCTTCCCCAGCCCAAGGGCTCTGTGCTGCTGATGTCCCAGGAAACCCTTAAACATGGTCTTAGCAATGGAAAGATATTTGCCCATGGCAATCTATAGCCACTGTCTTTGACCTGATTAAAGTCTCTGTCCTGTGGATGACAGATGCATCCTGGGGCTGGCTAAGTGGATGCTGGTGCCAGACCCGGCGTCACTGCAGTAGCAAGCTGCACAGCTTACACACATCGTGAGTTCATGTTTCACATTTTCTGAAAGCACTTTGAATGAACCACCCCCACTCTCCCACTTCACTCCTCCTAACTACTAGGAGTTTTCTTATGAAAAGCTGATGATCAGTGGGGGGAGGCAGGCAAGCAGTAATTTGGGGGGGTGTTCATGCAGGAGCAGAGCATGTCTTCTCTTGGAGGTTTATTACCATAGGGATGTTCAAGGCTGTGTGAAAGTATGGGTTGCCTTGAGCCACCATAAAATCATGAATTGGACCTGAAATCTGAGGTTAAGGTCCAAAGCCTGGATGCAAAATATTTTTTTTTAAAGAAGTAGGAAAGCAAAATGCTCCTTTTCTCTCCATCGTGACTCCCCAGAGTGGGACACACATCGGGGCCAGCACAGAGCTGCCAGGGGTTTGTGTGGAGAATGGTAGCGGGCACTGTTGCAATACCGAGGAATNATGACTCCCCAGAGCGGTCATGGGGAAGACTTCCTCCCACACACATCCGGGCCGGCACAGAGCTGCCAGGGGTTTGCGTGGAGCTGGTAGCAGGCACTGTTGCAATACCGAGGAATAACGGTTTGGCTGTTCGTGTCTTCTGGAGGCACAGAGCCAGGTCTCGGGAGGAAGGGCGTAAAACACGGCGAAGACACTCCCGGCACCATTCAAAGATCACGGCAAAGCAAAGCTCCTCTGCAGAGGTTCAGGCCAGCCAAAAAACCAGCCAAACCCTCCCGTTCTACAGCTTCCTGTCTCCTAAGGAAGTAGTAAGTATTACACACTCTGTTTCTTTGCTTGAACTAGCCGTGGGAATCTGGGCAAGAAACCCAGTATGAAATTTTTATAACTCAATTATAGTGATGTTAGACAAAGTTGGTTAAAACTGTGTTATTTATTAATGGTGCTGTTCTCCGATGTATTTAAAGTAATTCCTTCCTTCAGCACTTTCACACTAAGGGGAGGGTTATAGAGGGGAAAAGTTTGCAAAGGCTCTAGCCTATAAAGAATGAATTGAGGACATTGCACAAAAAAAAAAGTGGCCTCCAGCAACAATGTTTTACAGAGAAGTGTTTGTTATGCAGATTTTGTGCAGCTGGATGTGAACTTAACTCCCTGCTCTCCATGTCCAAAAGTTTAGTCCTTCAGGGGAAGAAAGGGAATGAAACATATATAAAAGAAACCTTTCTATTTAATGAGTTGGTGGTTATTGGCAGGGGATGTTTTCCAACTCTCGGGATCCTTCTAGGATCACTGTTGCTCTGGACTGACAAGCCCAGGGGCCAAATTCAGAACTTACGAGCCACTCTTGTTGATGCTAATGGGAACTGCATGTGCAGCCGAGGGTAAAATCAGGCTCAGTGCCTTGGGATGTTTTTCCATATACATGGAAAGAGATTAAATCATACGTGCCTTAGAATTGAGGGAGTGAGAGATTAGATACAGATTGATATGAAGTCTTCCTTTTCCACGGCATGTTTCTCCTTTGTTCCTGGCAGCTGCAAAGCAGAGGTGTGATGCTCTTTGATCGTGGTGTTAGTATCTGATAGGCATTCTGGAGAGAGAAATTGCTACACAGGACTCAAGGTAGTGCAGAATCTGTTACTGACGTGCGTGGGTGCGTACCCAAAGTGGTATGTCATGGGGAACCGATTTTCTCCTGTAGGCCCAGTCATCACTTGGAAATAGCTCAGCCATACACAGTAACTACACCAGATAGGAGACAGATAGTGCCAGCAAGAGGAGAGACTATCCGCTCACCTGCCCAGACAGCGTGCCAGTCAAAACACCCAGAGATTACACCTGGGTGCAGGCAGGCACGAGCTGTCTCAGCAGCATAGATGTGTCTATTTGCTCTCATTATGTACATCTCCTGAGTGTGTAGTGCACGTGAGTCACTGCTTATAAAACCATACAGGGCAGAGTAAATAGCAGAACCTGCACACCACACGGAGATGTGTATGTGCGCATGTGCACGTGCAAAGACAGAGTAACATGGTGTGAAGCTTTTATTGCCATGAGCCTGGGGTGCTGCCCTTTGTCAACTTGGGAAGGTAGGAATGAGGTAAGAGCTCCTCCCAAAAAGCAGCCAGCTAAAGACTGTATCGTGTCACCAGGGTTAGAGGTTTTTTTGTTCAAGCTGCATATTTTACATAAATGTTTTCAAGTCTAAGCCTGGTTTTTAATTGGTACTAGGTCTCCTCTCTCTGAAGCCAGGCTCCCTGAGTCCTGTGAGGCCGACTACCAGCTGTTCTGTTCCCTGAGCAAGAGTAAACTCTAATTTAAAATTGTAAAAGCTTTAAAATGAGTTAAACTCAAGCATGCTGCACTCCCCTTTCCACTTGCTTCACTCAGAGTAAATGCACACGCAAGCTGCAGGGCAGGGAAAATCACAGCTTTATAGTTACAGATGCAGGGGATGGATGCAGAGTAAAAGTCATCAGGCCCCTGCTGCATTTTTTTCTAGTACGGGTTAACACAGGCAAATATTTGAATGACTAAAAGGCATCAGTACCTTTTCTATGCAACCCACTAGTGTCCTTTTGTTCCCAAAAAGAATTATGCTCTCTCGGGACATCATTCAAGAGCACATTTAAGCACTTGTTTAAATCGAAGCCCCTGGTTAAGTGCTGCCCCTGAAATTTTTCTGAATAAGGTAATTAAATATCATGTACTCAGAACTGGCAAGGGAAAAATGGAATGGGAACTTTTAGTCTCATTTATTAATGAGTATACACAACTCTTTGATGCCTCTCCTTTTGGTGAGTTAAATGGTTGCTCTATAAATAAGCTTAGTTATGCCAGAATCTACTTTGAGAGCAGCCTGGATGTGTTATGAAATGAAAATGTGCTCTTGCAGAAAATGTGATCGCATATAAAAAATAAATTACTGGAAAAGAAAAGATTTTGTGGAAAATTCCCAAATAGGGATTCAAAAATGCCATGTTTCAGTCCTCTCTGGGGGCTGGTGTGTCACACTCCCTACCCTTCCCTCTGGCCCGGGCTTCGAAGCCAAACCATCCTTACCTGGGGAGATGCATTGTCACATCCCCAAAGCAGAGGGCTTGTCCAGGAGCGATCCCAATGCACAGCAGAGACCCAGAGAGAAAATACACAAACTCACATGGGGTAATGCTATAGCACTTCCAAATCAAAGATTTTGCCTTTTAAGCCAATTTTTATTCTATATTCTTTTTCTTCAGAAAATTTGGAGCGTTTTGTGGTACATTCTGCCATCCTCCCCTCTGCCACCTGGTTTGTTTTCCTTTCTTTGTACTGGAACAGCCCCAATTTCTAACTAGGTCTACCTGTAATTTATGAGGGATAAAGCACACAATGCCCTGCCCATGCGTCTACCTTGCTGCTTCTTTCCCTCTTGCCTTTATGCATAAGTGATGCACACACACGCATGTACACATGCAGGAACACCCTAAAGCTCCCTGCTCCTTTTCTTTTTGGCAGTGAATTTCCAAGCTTCTCCCTCTCGTTCTCCCTTTAATCCCATGCAGCCGCAATGGCCACCTTTAGGGAACAGGGTTGTGGGTCTGTGCCTCAGCATGCAGAGAAACTGTGGCTAATGTGCAGCATTGGTTTATGAACAGAATACCCCCTCACCCGCTGCAGACACTTTATTCCACACCAACACAGATGTATTAACGTGCCGCTGTGCTTTCAGTTGAGCAGTGCAATATAAATACCTGCAGGGTATGAATCTAATTGCCTTGGTACCTGATGAAGATAACTGCATGCTGCATACGCTTTCCTTGCCAGCTCTTTTACTTCCACTGAAACTCATTTACGATGTCACAAATTAACACAGGCTGGAGCCAGATTCTCCATGAGGCTCAGTGGGGTACGGTTGTTCCAAACGATGCCGTTTATCTTTGTGCTCGTGTGTCTGCAGAAAGGTAGACGTGGGGAAATAACTGTGCAGGGGCTGGGACAGTGTGTGCAGAAGGGCTCAGGAAACCTTATAGCGGTCCTGGGTGTTGGCTTGCTGTTGCTCTCTTTTCTAGCCTGGGTTTTGGTTTACATAGGAAAAGCTATTTTTCTAACTGCTATGCAGCATGGTTCTGACAACAAACGGCCCTTGAAGAGTAGAAAGGCAAAGCCTTCCATAGATATGGAAGTTGGTCTCTTTGCTTTTCCTTTTCTCCCCTCCCAGCCAGGGGACCGACATTGCCCTGTTCATTATCTGGCAAATTTTCAGCTTGGCGCTGGGACCTCAGGGAGGCCAGCAGCTGCTGAAAAGCTGTGCTGTACAGCAGGTACCAAAGGAGGTGGTGGAAGGCAAACCCTTGCTCCAAAGTAACGCTAGCCTGGCCCAAGCCAAGGTGGGGACGCCCTGGCCTGTGTCATGTGGCACTGGCTGCACCCCAGCAGGCTGAAAAGATCTTTGCAAGGGAACAAACCTTTGGCTGGCATTCTCAGGAATTTACCGCCAGCATTGGATCTGTGAGCCAGGCTGCTCAGCAGTGCTGCCATCCAGCCCCAATAACCCAAGCTCTGACCTTGCAGGGACAGTTGTGTCACTGCCTCCATGCTGCTGGACTGAGCTTAGCCCTTGTGGTAGAGAAAATTTCACCCTGAACTCTCCATCTAGCAAAAAAAAGGGTATTCTCCACTCAGTCTTCCTTGTGTCGGATTCATAATTGTGCAAAAAGGGGTTCTATTGTTTTCCTACAGCACTGCTATTTTTTTGTACTCCCCTAGTAAGAGGTTGGCTTTTCAACAGGGGCAAATTGTCAGCAGAGGTGGGCCCATTCCCCCAGGTGAAGGCTTCCCCCTAACCCCAGCCCTGAAGCTGGAGGTACCCCAGACCCCGCACACAGCCTGCTTCCCCCGAGCAGCCTCTCAGCAGGTGCTGCTCCCGCTGCTGGCAGCTCCTCAGCAGATGTCTGCCGGGCCCTCGCTGGGAACTAGGCTCACCAGGGTCATTGACACAAGTTTTTTTTCTTCCTTTCATTATTACAATGCACAAAAGACAGAAAGGGAGACATTATGCACCTCTGAAAAAGAAATTAACTCCACTTTTAAGTGAGTTGCAAAACAAGAGGAAAAAGAAAAGAAAGAAAATCCTCCAAGTGAGGCTGTGCCAGGCTGCTCCTTGATGGGTCTCAGTTCCCTAATGGCTGAGAAAATGTATAGTCCTCTCTTGCCTCGGGGCTGTTTGCAGCGTGGTAAATGGACTTGTTCGTTTTAATTGGAAGAAGTAGCGATTGTGTTTTTCTAACCTATTAGAGTGCGCTGCCTATTGGTCTAGGATCGCACTCAAAATTACGGTCTGGAGTATGAGTGAGGGCATCATTTCTACTCCCCCCTTCATTTTGATTAAATAATGATTTGAAACAAAAAAAATCCAACAAATATATATCTTGAGTTCCCTTGAAGGCAGCAGTAGGTCCCCTGCTGAAAGCTGGAGGAAGCAAAGTTCATTGAGATTATTTAATTACTTACTAGAGAGGGAGGGGGGAAATTCAAATGTTCACACAGAGAAAATGAGATTCATGAAAGAGCAGACTCTTTTAAGACACCCTAGAAAAATAAAAAGCCATTAGAATTCAATTGAGCTCTGCACAGTGTTTTCAGATGTGGTGCTCTGTTTCCATCTCGTGTGCCTGGCGTGCCTTTCAGAAGCAGTAAAATGGGACCAGAAGTAAAGCCAGGGTCATCAGATGGGGAATTTGTCCAAGCAGACAGGCAGGGGGAGCACCTTGAGACTTGTCCTGGCTCTTGCCGCAGGACAGAAATCTCCCCTGGAGACCCCAGGAAGCTACTGGCTGCAGCCTGGTGCCCCAAGGTGGTGGGGCTGGGAAGCTGCTGTGGCCCTCCGCAGCACTTGCCTTGTCCCAGTGAGACCCTGCAGCTCTCACAAGGACTTTCCGTCTTTCACTGATACCCACATGTTGCCTCTTCCCAGAGTGCTGCCACCACAGATGTTGAGCTACAGAGGAGCTTGTTGATCCCTCGGTCATTTGACAGATTCTGTGATCTGCTGACAACGGTTGCCGCTTTGAAGGTAGACTTCAGCGACGGCAAAGCAACAGCCGTGCATCACAGGTCCCAGCAGCAGTCTTAAAGCTGTTTTAGACATGCCAAGAAACTGCTGTATTTCTTGGCAGAAATAAAGGCCTTCTGGTTTAGACTGGGAGGGGACAGCAGCAAGGGGTTTACACATGCGATGCGGGGGTCGGTGTCTCTCGGAGCAGCCCTGTGCCCACTCCAGGCCTTTCCTGCCTCTGTAGCCAGGGAGTACCTCACATGGTGGTTTTATGTCGTTGGGGAGAACACTGGGTTCATATGTGGCACTGGGGTTTCAGAGAGAATTGGTGAAAAACAGAGCTGGATACCAGGCTCTCTTGAGCTTCTTTGACATTCCAGTTTCTACCGAAGCAAACAAGGACTGGTAGAGAAGTGCTAGAGCTGAGAATAGCAAGGAGCAGTACCAGATGCTGAAATAAGGACTTGCAGTGTGTGTCTGTCTCCTCTCATTCCTAGTTGGGAACATTTGGGAGACGTTTCTGCTCTGTCCAGGGCTTACACGTTGAAGGTGCAGGTTGGCTAGTGAAGAAGGATCATTTAATTTCCCAGGCCTGCTGCTGGGGCTCCCCATGCTGCTGAGTTAGGACTGAGGATGGCTTAGAAGTTAGTATGGGGTGGGGATGGGGGACTCTCCAGCTTCTGTATGGATTTGCTGGGATAAGCTAATTCTTGTCCCTTATCCCTTATCCGGCAACATAGGAAGTACTTGGAGATCCTCCAACTCCAGGTGTTTTCAGAGCAGGAGGATGCTGTGGGCAGTTGTCCTTCCGCAGGCGGTGTGCTGAGAGCTGCTCTGTGTGTTGGCAGCTCCTCTCTGGTTTCAGTCACTGCTGGTTCAGCACATGCATTTGAGATGGGTGTCCTTGTCCCCGTTAGCACCTCTTGAGCTAGGTCAGGAGCAACCCCCACCTCAGGGACACAGCCCAGATGCCACTGGCAGGAGGGTGGATGTGAAGGCATCATCTGGATGGGATGAAGGAGCTCCAGGTACACGGTGAGCAAGTGTGGGTCTGCAGCCCCTCTGCGGATGAGAAAGAGCCCTGGCCCTGCGCCAGCCAGCCCAGAGCTAAGCTCTCCAAAGAGGCTGGCCCTGTCCTTGCTGCGTGACAACTGATCCAGGGCTCCTCTCCTCCCCGAGATATTACCAACGTTGCAATGTGGTTTTCTCTGCTCAGAATACCCAGATTTGTGAGGGCATGGCCCAGGCCCCCAGTGTGGAGAGAGTGGTGTAGAGGGGAGGACGTCGCATGCCCCAGGGCTCAGTGAGGATATAGGTGGGGGTTTGAGGGAGCACAGCTTGCTGGGGACGTGTTGGAGGACTGTCCTGAGCAGGGGGAACCAAACCTATGTGTCCACAGTATAAGGGCCCTGGACCAAACCTTATGGGTGGGAGTGAGGAGAGCAGAGCATCGGAGTGAAAGAGGAGGAGGCCGCACAAGAGTGCAGATGTGCGGGGTCCACGTTTGGCCCTAACCCTCACCCCATTGCAAGGGCAGACACTGGCACTCACGTAGCCACGCTCCCAGTGCCGGTGCGTTCCTGGACTGGCTCAGGCAAATGCCAGTGGAGTTAAAACTGAGCTATAAAATACTCAAATGTGTAAATCCCCTTGGTGGTCCTCAGGGTCCCAGGCAGCAGCCCTGCCCAGGGCAGCCTGTGTGGGTTTGGGGTCCTTGCTGACCCTGTTGAGTTCAGCAACTTACCGAAACGCAGCCGGGGTACAGCTGAACCCCCATGCACAGGCTGGCAGGAGCAGGGCTGTTGTCTCCTTCCCCAAAGGTCTCCGGTGCAGCACAGGGGGGAAATTTTTCCTCCTCTATTATTTTACTTCTTCCCTCACTTGAGTTCCCTTTGTCACTTCCATGAAACCCGAGGGGATTTAGTGCAAGCTGCAACTTTTCAGCCCAAGTGATCAGCCCCCAGGAACAGGCTGGCCAGCCTAATTTAAAGCAGAAGGAAACAAAAATGAATAATAAGCGAGACAGGCAAGCAGACAAAAAGCAGTCGTGACATTTGCATAGAAGAGGCGAGCGAACAGTTGGCAGTGTGGATTGAAGAGAGGGTTTATGTTTTTTTCATGTGATTTGAGACTCTAATGATGGACTTATGTTGCCCGCTCTTCCTTTTTTCTTACACCTTACCTACTAAAGGAGGAGTTCTTGATGGGTAAGTGGATGCTATCCGCAAGACATCAGGGAATTTATTAGAGGTCACTCAAGTGCATTAGATATATCTTCTTCAGGGGGAAAAAAGTACACAAAGAAGTATCTGTATACCTTTTATTTCCAGAGGGATTTTTCTTTTTTCCCCTTCCTTTTTTCTTTTTTCCTTTTTTTTTTAGTTTCAAAGTGATAAGCTTGTTTATTTACCAGTTTTTACTTTGTACAGAAGCCCTTAATTTTATTTGATTTTTCTTTATTTATGTTAGTGACATTCATTCACCCTCTTTATTAATGAAGCTTAAAAAATTCACTCATTTAAGATTTTGTTTCATTTTTGTTTTCTTTCCAAGAATTATGTAGGTATTTTATATGTACATAGCAGTTTCTTTTTTTTTTCTTACCCCTTTTTAAGGTTAAATAAGGGCTTTGTCCTCTGTTATACCTTTTTTTATTTAGTTAATTAGCTTTTTTGATTCTTTGGTTGCCCGTTTACTTTGTTGAACTCTTTTGTTTAACATGAATCGCATGCTGATACTCTTTGCATGATCTCTAAATCTTCCCATTATCATAGCAGGGGGAAAAGAAGTTTCTTCTTACTGTGGATTTCTTTCAGGGATATGTGCTTTTGTTTTCTTCTCTTCTTTCTTCTTTTTCTTTCTTTCTTTCTTTCTTACTTTGTTTCTTTCCTTTCCTTTTGTTTCAGTGCATCATGATGGTAAAATTTCTGGGTTTATTTAAAAAAAAAAAAAAAAGCAAAGTAAAACCAAAACCAACCCCCCAAAAACCATTCAAACAATGCCAAATGGCTTTTTTGCTTTCAGATCTCTCAGTCAGGGTCTTCTGCTGACCTCTTTACCAAAACAGACAGCCCGCCTGGCAACCTAGCCAGCCAGAACGGAGAGTATCATGAATATGACTCAGGAAACGATACTTCCTCCCCTCCCTCCACTCAAACGAGCTCATCCAGGTCAAAGGACAGCCAGGAGAAAAGAAGTCTAGTCCATGATGGTTTTGGCCATGCCTTCTCGTCCGGGAAGTCCAAACTGGCCAACAGCGATAACAGCTCTGATTCAGGAAATTCCTTCACCAGTTGCTTTTCCCAGACCAAGGGAACAGCTTTGGAAAATCTATCTCCAGATGCCCAGGGACAAGACCGAAGGTCAGTGATTACCAGTAGCTGCTGCTGGCAGCCAAATACCTGGTGCGTTGTTGCTGTGTATCTCCTGCCCGCTCGCCCGTTGCAGTGGTGAGGTGGCAGGGAGGTTTTTGTGGTCTGGAGGCAGTTAGATATAAATCAGACCCGCGGTCTTGCCAGTCTGGAGTCCAGAACCCAGCAATGACCAATACTGTAGCCTGAGGAAGATGAAAACCCGGCCATCACACCCCTGGCATTGCCTGTGCCTGCTCTTCGAGCATTACCGTGGCTAACGCAGGGTTTGGCCCTGGGTCAAGCTGTGTCCTGAACACACACCTGCTCAGCTGGATGTGACCATGTCAAAGAAAATTGTTGCTGGCTCTTCTGGGAAAAAGCTGAAAGGTGCATCAGGGGGCTGCCGTGCGAATTCACCCCCTCTGCTTACTGTGTGGCAGGGAAGCAGGGTTAATTTTCACTAAAACCATTATGGGCTGTTCTTTCACCTGCCCAATGAGCCAAATCCAGGCTGCCCCTTCCCAGCCCCTTCAGGACCGGTTCTGGGTGACAAGATAGCATTTCCTGCAGAGGGGGAGCACAAGGAGGGGCAAGTAGCTCTCTGGCTGCAGGATAACACAGCAGCAGGGGGGCCATGGGGCATCGGGGCTGGGGGCAGGAGTCAAACCACCATCTGGTGCCACAGGTTGTCATCAGGAGAGGAGAGCAGATGCCAGCCTGCACCACTGCCTCCCATTCCTGGGGGATTGCCAGGTGATGTAGGGGATGAAGGCACTGGTACCCAAGGCTGTGCTCAGGCAGTGGTGTAAGGGAGCTCTTCCAGCTCAGGCCCTCGGGTCTTAAGGCTGAAAGTGAGAACCAGGATGTGGCCTAGGGGTGGGAGCACTGAATGAGAGAGGGGAGGGAGACAGGGAAATTGGTGTTAGGAAGAACAAGCCCTCAGTTTTCATTGGAGGGTAAAATTTTAGGGCTATCTATACTTTTCATATTGTAACTCCAGTGGGATAACTCTGCCTTCACATGGGTGGAGCGGGGATTGCAGCTGGCCCTGACTGTTGGAAGGGTGCCTCGGTGCTGGGCTCTAACCCCCGTTCATACTCGGGGCGCTCCTGGAAGCGGAGGAATTCACACAGCCCTGTGCGAAGGCAGCAGGGCATGCTGCTCAGTGCCAGCCTGGAGCACCGGCCCTTGCCCTGCTGTGCTCTGTTTTTTCCCTTGCTCCAGCACTTCTCACCTCACTCCCTCCTCAGGCCCTGCAGCGTTTGCTGACCCAGGCTCTGCCAACCAGACGCCTCTGGTGTGTTGGGCAGGGGCAGAAAAGCTGCCACCTGAGACCTCATCCACCCCCCTTCCCTGGCACAGCCTGAAGGTGAGCTCCTGGGCTCTGACCACACACAAGAGCTCCTGCAGCAGCAGCCTGGGGAGCCGGGAGGTCTTTTTTATCCCCAGGCGGGGAATGGGAGGATGGGAAGAATCGCTGGTTGGAGCATGGCGCTCCCCTCAGCCAGGGCCCAGTCCCAGTTCAGCCACAGCTTCGATGACTGTCCAGATATACGTTCACAGAGGGTGCCTCTCTTTGTGTCTCAGCTGTTCAGAGGAGAAGCAGCAAAACCTCCTCCCGTCGCCCACCCACAGCTCTCCGCTGAGGCCCTGCTCCCGCAGCGAGTCCTACACCAGCACGGGCAGATCCTCCCCTGGCTCCAGCCGCTCCCGCTCCTCGCACCACAAGGCCTCTCCCAGGTACTCCCGAAGCAGGTCCTGCTCTTCGGGAAAGAGGTAAGGCCACCTACAACGGCTGTCCCTGTGACCCTGGGCAATGTCTAACTCTTGTGGGCTGGCACACTCCTTGCTGTAAGAGGATCCTTGGGGGGTGCCTGAGGATCCACATGGCTTGGGGTGAGCTGGCCACAAAGAACTGAGCCAAGACCCTGAAATATGGGGCATCTTTTTACTCCCCTGGGCCCAGATTCCGAGGATTCTGGTACAGCCTCACTCTCCAGCATCTTTAACTCTTTTGTGGTTCTCGCCTGTCCCCAGGTCGTCTTCACGTTCCCCCAGCTATTCCTCCAAATCCTGCAAAAAAAGTCCTGGGAGCAGAAGTTCAAGGCCTCGTCGGAGCCCCAGTTACTCCCGCTACAGCCCTAGCAGGTACAGCTCTCTCCTCGTGTGATATCTGCTGCCTCACGCTTTCCCACTCCCTCCATCCCTTGTTTGGACTCCAGCACACTTTGCTGGCTCCTGCCAGACCCAAACTGCTCCCTCAGCTTCCTCACTGGCTGCTTTAGTCCTCAGCACCGGGGTGAGAGGGAGCAGGGGACACGGAGTAAGGCGTGTGGCAGTATGTTATATTGGCCCTCAGTCCAGTGGAAATTTCTCACTATTTATTGCCACAGAGCTGGTGGTGGTTGTAGAGGGAAGAGCCACTTTTCTGTGGGAAAAGTGCATCTCCTGTAGCCAAGGACTGGCCTGCATTGATTCAGGGGAATTTCACACTAAGCATTTTTGGGGGTAGGTTTCTGGGAAGGAAACCTGGTTTATCCCTGGCTTTGAAGCATCATGGTATCTTACACTCAAAAACGTGAGAGTGTGGCAGGTGACATGGCTGTGCGCTGCTCTGAGCCCTTGCAGGGGACACACTGTGCAGCCGAGGGCACAGACGGCTGCTTGGTGCTGTTTGCCAGGGCCTCAAGCAAGTGGGAAATGCCCCCTCTGTCACACTGGCGTAAATGGGAGGCAGAGAATTAGGGTCTGGCTGGGTCTGCCCATGACTTCAATCGCCTGAGGAGCCCACACCAGCCAGCAGCCCCTGCAGCAGGGCTGCAGCCCTTGTCAGGGATCTTACTGCAGTTGGGAAAGACGCCCCACTTCTCAGAGTCGCAGCTCTACCAAAGAGCTGCCAGGCCCTGGGAATGGCCCCTGCTGTGTGGGCAGATGCCAGGTACCCTCGTGCTGGTGCTCACACAGCCTGGCAGAGGGAAACACGATCCCAGCAACTCTACTCCCTCCACACCCCACAGAAAACATGCTTCTCACAGCTCAGCCCTAGAAATGCCTGTGGGCAGGTTTTTCTGATACCATCTCTGCTGCTGTGAATGTTTTGCACCCTTAGAGTGTTACATGGCCAGGGCCTGATTCTTGCAGGCTGTGACAGTCTTTGCACTGGTGTAGCAGAATGTTTCCTGCGTGTAAGGATCAGACCTTTGACCTGTAACGTGTCGCTTTGCCCATGGCATTGAGCAGGGTGTATGAAGTCAGCTCCACTCCGCGGAAGGGCCTGTGCTGACGTGTACGGGAATTTAACAAAAGAGAAATCCATAGCAACACCGGCACTCCTTCTGGCGAGCGGTGCAGAGCTCGCAGCCCTGCAGGGATAACTGGGGGCCCTCCGCTCACGTGGGGCCGGCCGGCAGGGTTGTTCTTGCCTACTTCTGCAGCACGGCCAGCAGCTGCAGTTTTAGTAGAGCTAAATACAGAATGCATCCACAGATACAGGTACATGGAAGACATCTTAGCTTGGCACCGCAGGGCCACCAGGAGACTCTGCTGAAACCCCCAGACACAATTAGTGGGTGTCCATCTGTCCATCCAGATGAGTGCCTCCTTGGCCAGCTAAGTGAGTGCACGCAGGGCTGCTGCCACCAGAGCTCTTTGCTTAGAGTGGTCCCTTTTGGAGCTGAGTGTCCTCTGCTCATCTGTGCCTTTACGGGTTGTTGCCTCCACATCCAAACCCACCCCACAAAACCCAGCAGTGACCAAATCTGTGCCTTCCCCAGAGATCGGGAGCGAGAGCACAAGTACGGCTCCAGTGAGAAGGAGTCGCACAGGGAGCGTGACCGGCAGCGGCGGCGGCGGTCGTATTCACCCCTAAGGAAACGCAGGAGAGACTCTCCCAGCCACCTCGAAGCTCGGCGCATCACGAGGTGAGGGGATGTGGTCCCGTCATTTGGAGACAGGCTCAGCTTGTGTGCCCCAGGGGGACATGGGCTGTCCTTGGGTCCCAGCCCTTGCCAGCGGAGGTTTCTCCAGAAGGAGACATTTCCCTGAGCCTGATCAGCAAGCCCTTCTGCCCCTCCTGCAGCTTGGGAATTTCCAGCTCGAGACAGAGCGAGGATGGGGAGGGAAGGCGAGTGTCTCATTTAAAACAAAGTAAAAGGGCAGATGAATGGACTCACCCAACAGGTACCGGGAACATCCCCCCCACAGGCTTTTTGTTTCACCCTCTCCTGTGGAAGATCCCCCACACTACAGACAGCCAAATATTGTCTCTAACCTTCATGCTGAGGGCTCTTTGGGACAGTGTCAGGCAGAGCCCAGCCCAAGGCTTGGTGCTTGGGGCATTCCCCAGGGCCCTGGGGGTGGGGAGTTTGAATCCCAAAGCCTGTCAACTACCTGATCTCTTCCTTTTTTTCTTTTAAAGAGATACAATCACATTTTTGAGGAGTGTTGTGCAGAATAAACAATGCTTTCTGGAGATTTTGGCAGTAAATCCATCCTTGTGTTGCTGGTAACCCATGTCTCTCTGTCCCCACAGTGCCCGCAAACGCCCCATCCCCTACTACCGTCCCAGTCCCTCCTCCTCCAGCAGCGCCAGCAGCTATTCTTCCTGGTACAGCAGCTTTAGCCGCTCCCCGAGCAGGAGCCGGAGCTACTCCAGCTACCGGACAAGCCGGAGCCGAAGCTGGAGCAGCAGCAGCAGCGCCGAGGGCAGGAGCCGCAGCCGGAGTTCAGGCCCCAGGAGCAGCCGCAGCAGGAGCAGGAGCTCTGACTCAGGAGGCAGCTCTGACAGCCTGCGTCGCTAGGGAGTGCCACGATGGCTCGCTGGTGTCGCATCCAAATTCCTGACATTCTCCGCTTCCTTCCCACCTACCTGGCCATCGATAGCAATCATCCCCGATACTGATGTGGTGGCAGTGCTGGGTCTCCCTTCCCCAGTTCGGAGTAAGAAGCTCCCTGCGCCTGGCGCAGCCCTTTCGCTGCCTCATGGAGCGGGTGGATCCATCCCCATTCCCCAGGCCAGCGCTGGAAGAAGGGTCGGTGTTGTACAGAGGGTCTGTCACGATGGACCTGCTCCATCCTCCCTGAGGTCCCCGTCTCCCCATCGCTGCCGCTCTCCAAAGCACTAGCAGCTGCTCCAAAGGAAAGAATTCAGCTCCTTGCTCTTCTGCCAAACCAGGAGCCAGCAAATTAATTTATGTTGGAGGGAGAGAGACCCAGTTAGGGAGGAATTTACTGGGAAGCTCTGGTGACGAGTGGGGTGACTTGTCCCTGCCAAGGCAAATATCAGGTCCCTTGGGTTTCTCCTCCAGAGTTTCTGCCCACTCTGCAGCAGGCCTCTTCCATGAGAGAATATTTATTTATTGCCATTCAGCCAGTCCCTGCTAGAAACAGAACGCTAGAAATCCCTCCTGATGTAATTCCTGGGGGGAAAAAGGGTGTTCCCCCTCTTTCTCCTGCTCTTTCCTACCAGGTATGCATCATCTTTCGCAGGGTGGTTTTATCCCCCCAGCACTGTGGCTTGCTCGCAAACTGCTGAGGTCTGAGGAGACGTGGGGCCGGTGGGGTATGAGGGGAGCTGGCACCACGCTGTGCTCCGAGGGCTGGGTCACAGGATGGGAGGCAGGGACCATGGGGTTCCCTTCTCGGAGGAACCCTCTCGCAGTTGGGGTTTCGTTTTTCCGAAGGGAGCCTTGCCCTTGGAGTGCAACACTGGCGGGACTGTAAGGCGACAAGGAGACAGCCCAGCTGCGGGGTGTAGTGAGGCACACGGGGTTAGAGGGTATCCAGGGCACCCCAGTTCCCCTTCCCCGGAACAGGCAGCAGTTTTCAGCCATGTCAGGAGCGTTTCAGGAAATCATTTCTGCTGAGATCCCCGGGCTCCCCGAGGCAGGAGTGGCAGCCGCAGCAGCCCCATCGCAGCGCCCACACCCAGCCGGGGCAGATGCACTCGTGCCCCCATTTGTGATGGGAGCGGTTCAGGGGGACAGAAAGGGACCCCCCCAGTTGCCTGTTTTCCCAAGGAGCCGCAGGAGGGCCCTGCCTACCTGGGCGGCCCTGGGCCCCGGGGTTTTGTCTCCCTGCCAGGCCAGCCAGCCCAGCTGCCTGCGCAATTACTGTGTTTTGCAGGGTAACAAAGGCTTCTCCCGGCACAGGCTGAGCTGGTGCTGAGGAGTTTCTTTCTCTTACAACACCTGGGTGCTTAGTGACGCTAATTTGGGCTCAAGACTTCCCTCCCTCCTTTTTTCCATCCCCTCCCCTTCCATCCTGCGTGATTATTAACAAGTTTGGGCTTAATGAGTCAAGGAGGTGTGTCATTCAGTGTCACAGAGGAAGGCTAAGTGGAGCCAGCATCTGCTGGAGGAGAGGAGGTAGAATGAAATGCAAACCCCCCCCCCCGCAGCCCCCAGTTAAAGGGTCACCTACAGCCCCCCCAGTCCCGCTGGCAGCAGGTAAAGGGGCAAAGCTGTAAGTGGAGGGAGGCCAAGTGCGTGCTGTGTTCTGCTGGAGCTGGACGGTGGCCTCAGCAAGCACATCAACCTGTGAGCTGTTAGAAAGCACAGCAGCGCGGGGTGTGTTTCCACCTGGGTGGTACGAGGGGAGGTTTTATGCCAGGGGTCCCTTTTTCCCAGTATCCTTCCTACTGCTGGTCCCCCTCCTGTGCCAAAGCCCCCCTTTTCCCAGTCCCTCATCCCCTGCCTTGCTCTCTGCAGGGAATTTGGGGATGAGAGTGGCCGAGGCAGGGAGCTGGGCACTGGTGTGGTCAGTGGCTTGGTGGGGACGTGTGTCCGTCTCCTGTGAGGCCACTTTAGGACAGAGCAAAGCATTGCTGGTGGGGCTGAGCAAACACTCCAAGGCTGTGACTGACGGATCAGAGATAGGGGTGTTCTCACAGTGGGGTGTCACCACCCTCCCTCCTGCCCTGGCCCTGACAGCAGCCCCTTGGCCATCTTTGCAGTGAGCTCCCTTCTGGTAAAGGGCTGAAAACTTAATGCTTCTTCCCCAAAGAGTCCCTCCCAGCTTGACAGCAAAACGCCCTGTCCTTCTGCCCCCTGGGAAGACCCAAAGGCAGCGATGGGAGCCCAAACCCAAAATCCACCAGGGTTTAGGAGCAGCCTCGTGCCCTTAACACACCCTAACGCACACGTGCATCTGCAGCAGGGAAGCAGCGAGCCGCGAGGTCAAAACAAGGAAAGAAAAGAAGAGGGGCTCCGCGCAGCTGGTGTGGATATCAAAATACAAAACTGACTTGAGTTCCTCATGGCTGGGGACGGATGATCAAAGCACCGCATCGGGGCAGCAGCACCCGCCAACCGTGGGACAGGAGATGGCTCCGAGGGTTGCGCGGGGCTGACGGTGGCTCTCGTACCCATCCGGCTGATCTGCGCCTCGAGAACTGCCTCCGCTCGTACCGTCCGTGGCAGCTAAACGCTCCTGGGGTTTCCCAAGCAGACTTGTGTCGAAGTCAACCTCTTAATTTATTTATTTATTTATTTATTTATTTATTCTTGTTCTGTTTTTAATTGTCAGAATGGATGCAGGTGGTCACTGTTACCAGTATTTATTTATTCTTTTTTGGGTTGTTGGGTTTTTTTGGAACAATAAGTTATTTTTGGATCTGTTTGTTTGTTTGAATGTATCCATGCCACTGTTCTCGTGTCAAGCTTTACAGAGCTGGCCCCTCTCAGCGAGGTGGCTGGAGGAGTGACGGTCACTCCTGCTGCCACCGTGTCCCTTTGGCTGCGCTCTCTAGAGCAGGGTTGAGAGCGTGTGATAGCCAGAGGGACGCGGGGCAGAGCTGTTTGTCTGTTTTGGTGTTAAAATCCAGGGTTTCTCATTAGATTTGTGCAGGAATATGAGGGATGTCACCAGAAAAATGACCCTAGGACCTCACGGAGGTGACAGCGAGGGTCTGCTCACCGGCGGGCCCAGCGAAGGGCGGTTTGCAGTGCTGCAAGGGGAAGTCTCGCCCCAGTCGGTGCTCGTGCCGGCCGGGTGCCAGCTGGCCGCCAACGCTGTTTCCCTTGGCTCCGCAGCCAGCGCACAACCCGAAACCCAGCAGCTCTGCGCCGGCACCGCTGGTTTCCCTGGGAGGATGCCGTCGCTAGGACTCCCCTGCCGTGTTTATCCTGTGCGATGACCCACCCATGGAAAAACTAAAGAAATGAGACCGTGAGAGAGTGATCCGTGCAGAAGACGCTTGCAAAATCCAGCCTCTGGTGACAGGAGCTAACCGAGCCTGTGTGTGTACGTATAGGTGCGTGGATACGTGTATGTGCACGTGTGCATATACGTGAGTTTCCCTCAGTGGTGGTATTTATTTTTTAACTTATTTAAGATTTTTAGTAAAACCTGGAACATCACTCTCCCTGTCAGCGGACCAATTGGTTTTTCTGTCAGTTTGCGAGAAGCCCGTGAGCTTTTCTATCTCTGTGCCTTTTGCCAGCGCTTTTTTCTTTTTTAATGTGTTTCGCTCATTCATCGCTTTGATGGATTTTTGCTCCATGTCTGGTGTCTCAGGTTGCTGCTGGTGCTCTCTGCAAAGAGCAGTGTTCTCTTGGTGGAAAGGCAACTCAGTCATTTTGGTGTCGGTGAATCGCTGCTCGCCTGCGGCTGTCCGCACGAGGGATGCCCAGGGCTGGCCGCAGCCTCACGCGGAGCAGCAAGGCTTCAGAATAATCTCTCAGCTATTTTTTGGAGGCCCTATCTCAGACGTTTTTGCTTTCCTCAAACACAGAGGCTCTTTCCCACCCACAATTTTGTTTCCGTCCTGCAAGCGGCCCGGTTGCCTTTCCCTGGCAGAGCACACGTCGCAGCATCTGCTCCCAAATGTCCCCCTGACCCTGCGGTCGTGCTGGTGGCTCTCCCTGGCCCAGCCTGGGCTCTGGGTCTGCTGCACTGAGCAAGGCTCGTCCCTTCTCTCCCAGCCCCAGCACCGGGGCCAGGCTCCAGAAAACCCAGCACAATCTCAGCAGGTTTGCTGGACAGCAAAGATAAGGGACCTTTCCAAGCACTGTTGTGTTCTTTCTTTTCTTCACGGGTTCCAGCACTCGGCTGAGCTTTGCTTTATGTTGACCACAGCTTTCCTCAATGTTTTTTGTTGTTTGGGGGGACTGAATTTGTACCAAACTCGTCTGCAACAGCCAATCACTGTTATTTTGCTATGCACTGTACATATATTGAATGGGCTGAGAGGACTTGGCCTCTTTTTAATATTTATTTCTTCTATTTATTGAGCATTACTTTAAAAAAGCAATTTGGGTCTTGCTGTTGGGTCCATGATGGTCGAGCCTTTTGTGTGAAGTGAGGTGTTGCCATGTACCTTGGAGGGAGGTTACCAGAGGTGAATTACCGATGCTGGCGCCTGCAGGAGGCATCTGGCAGACAGATCGGGCTCATTTGGAGCCAAATGACCGGTGACTTAGGGACAAACCTCATTTAGATGGCAATGAGCAAGGCAGGAGAAAATCCTCCATCTTCTCGCACCAGCTCCTGTTGACAAATCACAACTCCTTGGCAAGGGGCTGGGTGTTCCAAGGTGACAGGCCAGCTGTGGCGGAGCAATAACCTTGCTCTTCGTCCTCCGTGCTGCGTAGGGCTGCTTGGATCACCAGAGATCCCTGGAGATCTCTGATCTCCCACCACTGAGCCCCTCTTGACTCTCAGTGGTTATTGGGGGAATGGGGGACTCATCAATGCAAGGAAGGGGACACAGGTGAAGTCCCTTGCCATGGTCTCTACCGGGAAGCAAGGACGTTCACCCTGAGACCCTGCTCCTTGTGCCATGTCCTACTTTGCCCCTTCCCCAAGATTTGTGTCAGAACCAGTAGCTTTGCTCAGAGATGAGCTCGGGAAACGTGGCCAGGACAGGACCGGGGAGGTCCCTCCTGTTGCCTCCGACATGAGCTGGAGCTTGCTGCAGGCATCCTCCCCCAGCTTTGAATAAAGTATGGGATGAAAATCACAACCTGCCCCAGCGTCACCCCCCGACGCTGCAGCCATTGTCCTCGTCACCCAGGAGGGAGGGTCTGTGCTCTGTGGGCAGAGCTGGCGGAGGGTGGACCTGGCTCCGGCGTTGGTGGGTGAGTGCCCAGTGCTGGGCTGTTCCCATGGAGCAAATATCAGGATATTTGTTCGAGAAAGGGATGGATTCAGGTGCCTAAGTGAAGACTTTGCCCTTTAGTGTCCCAGTGGGGTTTTATTACCTCTTTCCCAGAGAATAAATAATTCTCGTGATTTGTGCTGCTACCTGGATGTTTGCACGTGACCGGGGGGTCTCCGAAGCACTGGTATATCCGTTGGAGCAACAGCTTCATGGTCAAACATCCCGACTTTTGGGCTGTTGCCTAGAGAACAACACCCTGAACCTCACCAGCCCGGGCGCAGCTTTCCGCCTTCGAAACCCAGGGAATGAGAAGATTTAGAACAAAAGCCAAAATGTGAGAAAAGCTGCGAGGGAAATGGTGTCTCTGTTTTCTCACCTGTTGGTCGATTCCTTACCAGTGACACCGGCGCCTCTGTTCGTTTGACTTCACTGTAAAACTCCCTTTGCTCTCCATGGAAATGCATTCTGTATTCTTTAGTCTTCCTGGGGTATTTGAGTTGTTAGCCTGGTTAGAAAAGGGTTCCAATAAAGGTTCGGACAGTATTTCCTTCTCCTCGCAGCTCTGTTTGTCACGTTCCTTCTGGATCTGCCTGCATGCAGGGGGATATTTTGGGTTGTTTCAGCTGCTCTGCAGGGAAGGGCATGTGCCTCCACTCCCAGCTGCCCGGGACTGGCTCCTCGGGGCACGGGCTGGAGCAAAAAAAGCTTGTGGGCTAGCAGCTCTCCCTTCCTTGCTGGGCCAGGCTCTTGCTGCCCTTTGCCAGGCACTTTGGATCCCCCCGAGATGGTGCCCAAGCCCGAACCGCAGCCCTGTCCCCATGGAGGTCACCGCTGGGGCTCCCCGGTGCTGTCCCAGGGCCGTGTCCTTCCTGTGCTGCAGGGTCCTGCTGCAGTCACCGCCGTGGCCACTTCCCCGTGAGCAACAGGGCGGTGGGGACTCTCCAGCACCCTCGATGACATCCTCGTTCTGGAATGTTCCCCCAGACTGGCCGGGAGCCCACGGGGGAGCGGTAGCACCCAACCAGGTCCCCGATGGGGCTCGCTGGGCACACGGGAGCAGGCTGGTGGCAGCAGGGACGGATGCTGGGGACATGGGGCAGCATCCCCAGGTCCCTGGGCAGAGAGGGGGGCTTTGAGGCCCCTCCACACTCCGCAGAGCTGTTGTTGTGGGGCCGGCTCAGCGGCGGGAGGCAGCTGGCAGTTTTGGAGTGACAACAGGAGCTAAATTGGGATGGCCCAGAGAGGGTGA
Organism: Syrrhaptes paradoxus; assembly: GCA_013400615.1. Classification (NCBI taxonomy): domain Eukaryota; kingdom Metazoa; phylum Chordata; class Aves; order Pterocliformes; family Pteroclidae; genus Syrrhaptes; species Syrrhaptes paradoxus. The sequence goes on from VZTO01026991.1 coordinate 82,345, forward strand.
GAGCCCGGGAGGGGACGTGTGACTAATCAGGATAAACAAGGCGACAGGGAGGATTCCTGGCCAGGGAGGGAGGATGGCCTGGAGCTACGCAGGGAAACGTGGGACCGGAGATGTTGGGAGGCTCCTGGAAGCACGGCAGGATCGTGGGGCTGCCGAAACCTCCGCAGGGCTTGTCCCCATCTCCCCATGGGCCTGTGTTGGCCCGAGTGGGTGCAGAGCTGGGTGCTGGGGTGACTCTGGTCCCCAGCCAAGGTGAAAGGTGCCCAGTGGAGCTCAGGCTCGGTGTATGACGATGTCCCCCAGGACACCCTGCTGTCACCCCAGCCAGGCAGGGGTAGCCGGGCAGGACAAGGGGACAGAGGAGGATGCTCCGTCCCTCCACTGGTAGCTGCCTCCCTGCACCCAGGGGTGCTCAGCTGGCACCTGGGACCCCCTCAGGCATCTCCAGTATCCCCCTCGGTCCCCAGGGAGACCCCGCCGTGCCCAGCTGTCCCCACACATGGTGCAGGCGAAGGGGCTGAGGGCAGGGAGCAGCCCTGCCCCACACCCAGGAGGGGCAGCTCCTTCCCCCAGGGATGCCGCGTCGGTGCAGCGTCATTAATGCCGCCGGAGTGACCAGCGGCTGAATCGCTACGTGGCCTGGGCTGCGTTAAAGCCTTCCTGCTGTAATTATTGCCATCAAGTCTATTAGAAAAATTGCAGATGCTGGAGAGAAGGAGCGTGAGGCAGAGCCAGGAAGGAGGATGCGGCATGAGGAAGTGCTCCTGGATCCGGCATGACCCTCACTGATGACATCCCAGCATCCGGCACATCCCACCTGAGCCACACCGGTGCCCCCTCCGTGGGGAGCCCCTCGTTGCCACCAGGTACCCCCTGTTTGTACGGTTGGGACCCGTGTCACCTGGCGGATGCTCGCCGGGAGCTGGCTGCCACCGCCACCGCGCCTCTTCCCACCGCTGCCCTGTAATTACCCCGCTGCCGCGCGGCTGTGATTACCGCCTCGCCCTGCCCGCGCACCGCGATTGCAGCAGGAGGGCCGGGAGGAGGAGGAGGAGGGCAAGGGGGGGGCAGGTGCTGGGCAGCACCACCAGGACCCTGCCTGCTGCTGCCCGCGGTCCCTCTCCTCCTCACGGTTAGGGGACATTTCTCTGGGACTGACCAATGAAGGTGGCTGAGGACACGGGGCTGGAGGGGGACACCCCCGGAGTGGGACATCCCCAGAGCGTGGCCTTCCTCTGCATCCCACTGCTCGCTCACGCCTGGGCTCTGTGGGCATCCCTGGGCGGTCGAGACCCTGCGTGCTCCTGGTCACAAAAGAGGGTCCGTCCCCTGCTCCAGTGTCCCCCAAACACCCAGCCGTGGGGTCCCCCCCCAGCACCACTCGAGGGGTGCCAGCAGTGACCCATTTCCCAGTACAGTGGGCTGCTGGGTGGCACGGGGACACGTGGCGTTACAGTGAGGGGAGCAGCCTGGCCCAGCCCCACCGCAGGGTATTTTTAACTGGTGACACTGGGATGAAAGCAGCCAGCCCTGAGCTCGGGGGCTATTTTGGGCAGGGGGAGGGGGCGGTGGGGGCCGAGGCAGCTGCCGAAGTGCCGTGGCCCCACGGCAGCCGGGATCCTCGGGCCGGCAGGAGAGGTCAGCTGCCGCAGCCCAGATTCTCCACGGCTGGTTCATCCTCTCCAAAATACTCAGCTGACAGGGCAGGAACTGCAAAACACACCCCCCCTCCTCCCAAACCCATATAAATAGTGCTCGCCCGGTGGCTGGAAGGTTAGAGAAGTTTCTCGGCTCCGAGCTCGGGCGTTTATTACAGCTCTCGCCCGGGAGCAGCCGGGAAAGTTGCACATAAAGTGCCAGGGAGCAAGAGGGGAGAGATAAGCTTTTCAATCTCAGGATATTCTGGTTGTTTTGGGGTTTTTTTCTCTCCCACTGAGAAGTTTTATTTTCCTCTCCGCGGTCCCTGGGATCACAGCCAGACAGGAAGCGTTTTCTCGCGGCCAGAGAGCTCCCTCCGTCCTTCCTGCGCTCCTCCGGTGATTCAGCCCTGAATCGATTTTCTCCATCGTCCTTCGCCTGCTGCCGCGGAAGGAGGGGACCGTCCCCGCGGCGCCCACCCGCAGCCACTCGCCCGCGTCCTGCCCAGGGTGGATGCGTCTCCTGCGGGACGGGCTCTCTGGGGAAGTTTGCAGCCAGGAGCAGCCGCAGAGAGGCTGAGGCTCTGCGGGAGAGCCCCGGGGACACGCTCGGACCCCCCCAAGGAAGCCATGGCCGACAGCCAGATGCCCTTCTCCTGCCACTACCCCGGCAGGCGCAGCCTCCGCGACCCTTTCCGGGAGCCCGGCTTGACCTCGCGCCTGCTGGACGATGATTTTGGGATGTCTCCCTTCCCCGGGGACCTGACGGCAGACTGGCCGGACTGGGCTCGGCCCCGGCTCACCACCACCTGGCCGGGTCCCCTGCGTGCCGGCATGGCCCGAGCCTCCGCCATGGCCCCCGGCTACGGCGCCCGCTTTGGGGGGTACCCCGAGAGCCGCAGCCCCATGCCCTCTTCCCGCGAGCCCTGGAAGGTGTGTGTCAACGTGCACAGCTTCAAACCCGAGGAGCTGACGGTCAAAACCAAGGACGGTTACGTGGAGGTGTCAGGTGAGAGTCAAGGCACCGGGGAGGAGGAGGATGGGGCATGAAAAGCAGCCGGTCCTGTCCTGCCTGCGTCAGCCCAAGAAATTGCTGCAAAATCCAGAAATGTCCTTTATCTGCTTGGGAGGAGGGCCAGGGGGGCAGCAGGGCTTTGGGGCAGCCCCGCGGGGGGCTCGGGGGGGCCATGGCAGGACCTGGCTCATAAGCAGTGGTGGTTTGCTGCAAAAATGTAAAGGGAAAACCTCCTTTGGGGTCAATCTCCCCTCTTTTGGAGCAGGAGGCACCGCTGCATGCGGCAGCACCCTGCAGCGAGCTGCCAAGAGGGGCCCCAGCCCAGCTCCCGGGGTTAATTATAGCCGGGGTGAGGCTGGCGCGGAGGGAGATTCCCTTTAAAGGGGCCGAGAGGGACGCAGCTCCGGCGCGGGAAGCGAAGGGCAGCCACCCCACAGCCCCCACCCCAACCCAGCCCAGGGACGAGTCGGGCAGACGCATGCCCCTAAATATTCAGTTAATGGTGGGGGCAGCGGGTGCGGGGAGCAGCACATCTGGGGTGCGCATGGGAATCCAGCCCCGAGCATCCCATCGTCTGGCACCGACATCCCGCATTGCCCTGGGCCGGGGTCTCCAGGGAGGGGCTGGGGGCTGCCCTGTGGCACAGCCCTGGGTGTTTATTTGGGGCTCACGGCATCACAGGGGGAAAAATGCAGATCGGGGGGGTCCAGGCAGCCGGCAGTGTGGTTTTAACTTCAGAGATGCTCCAGGCATGGGGACCCCCAGCCTGACAGGGCAGTGGGGGGAGCCCAGCCTGGGGAGTGGGGCGGGGGGGGACAGTGCCACTTCCAAAGGTTTTATTGCATCTGGGGGCTTTTCTCAAGCCCCAGCTGCTGGCAGCCCGTGGGACCCCAGGCTCCACCCCAGGCTCCCACTGTGCAGCGTCCGGCATCTCCTTCCCCGCGTAGGAGAGGCTCCCGGAGCCCTCCCCGGAGGTAAGGGTTTGCACTGGTGAAGGGAAACGACGCCTCTGACAGCTTTCCTCTTGGGTTTTGTTGTTGTTTGTTGGGGAAAAAAATAATCTCCCAGCAAGGTGGTGACGTGGGGTGTTGCCTTTCCCCTCAGGCAAACACGAGGAGCAGCAGGTGGAAGGAGGGATCGTCTCCAAGAACTTCACCAAGAAAATCCAGTGAGTACCAGCCGGCCCCGGGGTGTCCCCCCACCGAAGGGGCTGGGGCACGGGGGAGCTGCCATGTCCCTTGACCAGCACCCAAATGTCCCCATCCTGCTGCAGGACCCCGTCCCTGCAGCGCGGGCAGGTCACAGGCAGCGTGCGGATGCCACCAGCAGCGAAGGGCTGAGCTTTGGCAGCCCCCGTGCCCTGGCACACGCGTGCAGGGACCCCCGCCCCTGTTTTCACCCCAAATCTGCCCTTTTGCAGCGCCTGGCGGGTTTGAACCTGCTCACGGTCCCAGCACACCCCCGGGGCTGAGCGGGGCGCAGGGGGCTGGCACCGCCGCCAGCCCCAGAACACATCCCGCGTGCGGATGCGTGTACATCTGTCTCTATCTATCCGAATGATGTCAGTGCGATCGCTATCGCGTTGACTCACCGCGACGGCTCATTTTGGCAACAACAACAGCACGGGGCAGGGAGGAAAGGCGAGGCCAGAGGCAGGCAAGCCCCGACCGCGGCGCTTCGCCCATGTGGGGGGCAGAGCTCCAGCCGCAGGGCTCGTGGGGTTAACTGGGAGAAGCAGCAAAGCCCAGGGCATGGGAAGGGTTTCCTTGGCTGGCAGCAGCTCAGCTTTGCTTTTCCACCCCTGTGCATCCCACACTCCCGCGGGAAGGCTGGGGCGAGCGCCGCGTTCCCTCCTGCTCGGCGCCCGGCAGCCGCGGCGGCTCCTTTTACGGGCAAGGCTCGCGGCTGACGCGGGCTGCGGCACGGCGATGATTTACTCCTGCTCTGCAGAAGCCCAAGCGGCACAAGCGGTGGGTGACATCCGTCAAACACATCTGCCAGGGAGATTAAACAGAGCGCCCGCGGGGCCAGCCCGGCCAGAGGCCACTGAAATATTCCCAGTGCATTCCCAGGCGCTACAGCAATAACCCGAGCCCCACGCTGGGGCTGCTGGCTTGGCATGAGGGTTCCTCATGTGCCGGGGTCCTGCGTGGGCTTCCCGAGGGTCCAGGGATGGGGGATGCTGCGAGCCGTCCGCAACCCCGGCCCCCCAGCTCCTAAACCATCTTTTATTTCCCTTCCCCCCCGCAGGCTGCCCTACGAGGTGGACCCCATCACGGTGTTCGCCTCGCTGTCGCCGGAGGGGCTGCTGATCATCGAGGCGCCCCAGATCCCCCCCTACCAGCAGTACGGCGAGGGCGGCTGCAGCAGCGAGATCCCCGTCGAGAACCCCGAGGCCACCTGCGCCTGAGCGGCCACCCACCTCCCTCCTGCGCCCCGGCACCCCTCCGCCCTGCTCCCCCCTCCCCTGGACCCCCATTCCCCCATCCCCTGCCCAGCGAGGGTGACGGGTGCCACTCGCAGGGACGGCAGCACCCGCCATCCCCCGGGGACACAAGCGGAGGGGACATGCGCTGGGTGCCAGGCCACCGTCCCCGAGGGCTTGTAGCGGTCTGAGGTGCCGGTAGAGATTTTGTGCCCGTGGGGCCGAGCAGAACGGATGTCCTCGTTACAGTTATTTTTTGCTCAGAGTCGCTCGGATGGGATATTTATAATAATAGCCAAAAGGGCCCTTTTTTCTCTAAACTTGATGTGGAATCCCGTAGCCCTGTGTCTTTTCCTCCTCTGTGGGTTGGGTTTTTTTTAAGCTGCATCTCTGCAAAGGACGCGCGTCCAGCGGCGGAGCTTGACGGCACGGCCTCCGTCCTGAGAAACGCAAACCGTCCGCGTGTTTGAACGTTGGGTTTTGTGGTTTTTTTGTTCTTTTTTTTTTTTTTCCAATGAGAATTTGTGCTTTTACTTGTCAGACCTGAGGAATAAAACCCAGTCGATGTTCTTAGCCTCCGCTTGTCTCCGCTGAGCCTGGGTGCTGCGGGAAGGTGGCGGGGACGAGGGGGATGTCACCTCCTAGCCCAGTACGGGGTCCTCCCCACTGGGGAAGGAGAAGAGAGGTGTGTAGGTGTGTAGGGATGTTTGCCCCAACGGGTGGCTGAAGCATTTCCTTGAGCCTTTTCTGCTGGCTGTGAACGCCGAGTCCTGGCTAACACCGACACCCAGCCCCGCGAGAACCACGGGTTCATCCCTTCCTTTCCTTCTTGAGAGGCTGCTAAAGTTTTGCCCGCCTGGGGATGCTAAATCTGCCTCTGAACCAGGGAAGTTGGGTTTGCACCATCCCCATTTCCCTCTCGCCCTGCCAGCTCAGGAACCACTTCCCAGCTAATTCCCCAGCGGAGGCACCGGCAAATGGTTTGTGCTGGGCTCTGGACGCAGCCTTAAACCATTCCCGGGGTGAAGCACTGCTGCAATGCCTGGGGTCAGCAAAGCAGAGGTGCTGAGGGGCAGCGGGAGTTTTTCCATCGATCTGTGCAGCACCTGGACCAGGCACCCGGTTTTCCATGTCACCAGGACATCGGAGTTAAAAATACACCCTCACATGCTCCGCCGGCGCCTTCGGGGTGCGGTTACCAACAACACCCATCACGTGCTGCAAACCCCGGCCGGTGGCACTCCAGGTCACGGGGGGAACCTGGGGGCTCTCCCCTGGTTTTATACATTATATTTGATTTTCAACAGTTGTCACAGAGCCTGGACCCCCGGTGTTGTGCGACACCCCCAGCCCATCAGCGGGCACCAGCCCCTGGCTCAGCCCCGGCAGCTCTGCCCGGCGCAGCTGTGAGCGCAGCAATTTTTATGAATAAAATATAATCCTTGAAATGTAACACCGACACCAGGATGGAAAGTGAAAAAGTCATGAGTCACAGCTCCAGCCCTGCGTCCTCGTGCCACTTGGAGCTGTCATGCCCCCGTGGGTGACACCTCTCCAGCACACACTGTCCCTCCTCCTCCTCACCCCTTCTAAGACTTTTTTCTTTTTTAGCCTTTTCAAAATCACCCCCCGCCCCGCAGCCTTCCCTGGCCCTTTTCACGGGAAGGACCCTGGGGGAAGCACGTGTGTCCCTGGGGTGACCCTCAGGGCCCAGCACCGGGAGCAAGCGGCTGGATGTGGCCCCACGAGGGGCAGGGCTGTGGGGCAGGGACCAGCTGTGGCTCTGCGGGGGCTGTCGGGGGGAATTGGCCGCAGCTGAGCCCCTCGCCCAGCCCAGGGGATATGGGAGGTCCCGGGGCTGCAGCTGCCCCAGGGCTGGGTCCAAGGGAGCTGCAGGTTCTGCTGAGAGGCTGCTGCAGGCGGAGGATGACTCCGGCTTTCTCCCCTGCTGATCCTGCAGGTTAGGGAAAGATTTTTATTTTTTTTATTCTTTAGTCACTTTCTGCTTTATTTGGTTCTGCTTTCTGATGAATTCCTTAATAATGCCTTTTATAAATGCTGTTGTATGATGCATGAGCAGTAATTTCTTAATGGCTGGGGTTGGCATCGGCAATTAGCACTGAGGACCTCTCACAGGCAGCGTGCTTGGAGCCGGGCAGCCAGCGGCTTCTCAAGCGCTTGGATTGTCTGGAGTGCCATATACTAATGAAATAATTGTAAGTGGAGATCTGCTTGGGTTTTTTTTAAGAATGACCTGATTATTGAAGTGAAGGAGGCTTTTAAAAAAGTAATCCCCTCTGGTGTTTTGGAAATGGAAAAATAAGTTTGGAGGCACTGGGGCATCTTTGCATTAGCATCTCCTCTCTCCCCGAGGAGGGTGGGCTGGGAAACGTGTGTTTCTGGGGTACCAGGGTGCCGCAGAGCTGGGGCCAGCGGGGAGCAGGAGCTGTTTGCTCATCCCCAGCCTGCGTGTGAGATAAGGGCTCGAAGCCATTAGACCCGTAACACAATGCTGTAGCGGCCGCTCCGCCAATTAAGGTACATTTCATGGGTTTCTAGCAATTACACTGCAGCGGGTGGTGTCATAACACATTACGGTTTATGGCTTCATATCGGCTCTAACGGGGATGTGCCACGTGCAGGATGCGGCCACGGGCGAGCATCCTCCTCACGGGGAGGAGGGGACTTCCCGTGGGACTGCAGCACAAAATGTGACTGCTCCAGGGGAGGAAGTGCTGGGGTTGGGGCCGAGCTTGGGAGCCCGGCAGCTCTCAGTGCATCTCCGGACCATGAATGCCAGTGCTGCTGGGAGGGGTACTGGGGAGGGCTGGGGGTGGGAACAGGGCTGGGAACACAGCACTGGGAGATAAGGGGCTGCGTCATGGGAAACCGGCCTCGGGGGACCTGCTGCCCCAACCCGCCACTGCAGATGGCCAAAGGACACAAGGAGATAAGGATAAGGTCAGCCCAGCCCTGGGAGAGGCTTGGTTTGCAGGGAGCTGAATAAACCTCTCCGCAAGGCAGGGGCACGGGCCGGCGGGGCCGAGGGGATCCCGAGCCCCGCTTTACACCCCCGCAGTGCCGGGCTGGGTGAGCACATGGCTCCTTGCAGGGCACCAGCTCCCAGCCTGTCCCAGAGGATTTATTTTCCTAAAATGGAAGTAAAAGCTGAATTGATTTATTTTGGTTGGCAGCATGCAGAGCAGGGTGAATAATCCCCACGGAGCTCCAGAGCTGTCCAGATTCACCAGGCTTCTCCAGAGCCCCAGTTTCTTCTCCTGAAAGAACTGGACTGGTCTCATTTTCTGTCTCCCATCTCCCTGGCAGGAGCCGGCTGGTGCCTGGGCAGAGCCGTGGCCAGTGGCCGGCACAGCAGCTCCCACGGCTGTGTCCCACCCTGCCCTGGGCAGGCATCACCCTGTGTGCCCATGGCTCGGGACACGCCGGCTCATCCTGCAGAGATGCCCTTGATGTGTCTCACTTGCTCCCAGCACACATGCTGCGGGGTCCTTGGGTGGCCGCAGACCCTTCTGTTGGCTGACGGGGATGCTGGTGCCTTCCAGGAGCCCCTCTGCACAGCTCGGAGCTGTGGGGGTGCGGGAGCTCACGTTTTCCTCCCGCATCCTCTCCATGGTCCCCCTGTGCTGCCATCCTCCCCTCAGCCCCTCCAGCGCTGTGCGGCTCTCTAGGCTCTTGGGTTTTATTTCTGCAGATTATCTGTCTGGGTTTGCACAGGGGGGTTGACACAATGCTTCTGGGTGTTTTCCCTTCCCAGAGCCCTCCGGAGCATCCCTGAGGGTTTCTCACTATTTCTCAGACAAACCCAGGCCCTGTGGGTACAAGCCAGTCCCGGGGAATATCCTGCACCCATCCAGCTGGTTCTCTGCTGAAGTCGAGGTCATCCGGGGTTTTTTCATGTTTGTCTCGGGGAATTTCTCTGCTGGTGGAGACGTTGCTCCGTTGTGGTTTTGGTCTGCTCACAGAGCAAATCTCATCTGCCTTATTCTGGATGTCTCCAAAGAAAAGACTTTGCCACGCGATGGCCGTGGGGACAAAGAAGGAAAAACTTTATTTTTCTCTAATGAAAGAACCTGATGTGACAGAAATAACCCACCCTGGCTGACCAGGTGGCCTTTCCATCTCTGTTACATCAAAGGCTGGGATGTTCAGCAGGAGGTCCTGGTCTCCTGGGAGCACAGCAAGAAATTCCAGAGGTTTTGCCCATCCCAGCAGAGAGCAGGGGAGGAGAGCCCTCCGCAGATAAAGCCACGGAGCCACAGCTGCCTCTGGGCACCGCCAGGTCTCTAGGCACAAATTCCTCTGTCAAATAATGAGCTGCAGCTGGGGGAAATGAGACTTTTCTCCTCTTTGTTTTTCTTTTGTCAGTCTTTACACCCAGTTGCAAACACTGCTGGTAGCTAAGGGCTGTCTTGCCATTCGGGGTGACGTGCTGAAGTGCAACCTTCTGCTCCCAGGCAGATGCTCCTCAGCAAACCCATCCTGGAGGAGAGGCAAGTGTTGTCTCGATTATCTTCTTTCATATTGCAACAAAAAGCTTCCTATCCGAGGCAGCCTTGGAAAGCTCTCCTTATTAAAAGACCTCCTTGAAGTGTATTACAGCAGCCAAGGAGGCTGGTTATGAAGCACAAAAAGCCTGCAGAAGAGCTCATTAAAACAATAAATTACAGCTAATTAGAATAAATCAAGCTAAATCATCTCCAGCGTGAAGGTAAAATGAGGTGTGAGTGAGTGTTTTTAATAAGGTTGGTGCCAATCCCAGGCTCCTCTTTCGAGCGATGGTGAGTCCTGCTGCAGTGATGGTCCCGCTGCTGGGACCGAAACCAGACCCAGACCGGGGCCAGGGGAAGGCACAGCTAACGGCGTTTTTAACTGTTTCCCCATCTCAGCTGCCTGTCCCTAATTGCAGGGGGTTTGGGGGTAGCGCTGTGGGTCGCAGGTCGAGGTGCTTGGGTTTGCTCACTTTGGGGTTGTTTTTTCTCTTTAATGTGCGATGTGCAAAGTGGCTGGGGGTTTTGTTCCTCTCTGTCATATCAGTTCATCGCGCGCAGCCACAGCTAAATGACTTCTCTGCGTAATTAGCAGTGAGATCATCGCAACCGCCTTGGCTCGCAGTCATTTCTCCTCCGGTCTCCAAAGAGCTGCTCAAAACAAGGGAGAGGAGGGAGGTGTGGAGGGGGAGGCAGTGGGATGGGGGCCCTGCCTGTGCCCCCGCAGCCCCAGGGATGGGAGCTGGAGGGGGATGCCTTGGACCCCACTCCTGCACCAGCTCAGGGAGGTTTGGGAGATCTCGCTGTCCTCCTCAATGGGGTTAACCCTTGAATCAAAGGTCCCAGTGAGCACAGACCAGCAGCAGCAGCCTGGCCCATGCCGAGGTCAGGGCTTGCCGCTAGCAGTGTGTTAAACGCCCACGCAGGACATCATTGACCAGCAGGTCTTTGAGCTGCCAAAGCAAAAGTTTTCCTGCTGAAATGAGTGAATTGCTTTTGAAAGCACCTGCAAGAGGGTTCAGCTCTTGGGAACGTGGAGCCCAGAGCCGGCACAGACACTGGTGCCATGGTCAGTGGTGATGCTGCTCAGACACCCTGGCTTGAGCCTTGCCGGCTGCTGCTTCCATCCGAGGGCTGTGCACTGCTGCCAGTGCCCAATGGATGCATTAGTTTCATTAAGCTTAAATGATCAGCTCCAGGCATTCATAATGATACTTAATGGATCTAATATTTTTGGCGATTACGCTGTTGTATACAGTGGTGTACATCATTAATAACCTCCTTTAAACCTCCCTGCTTTCCCTGTCACTAATTATGTCCAAACCCTTCTCGTGCCTAAGCCCAATTAGCAGCCTGTAGAGAGGCTTTACCCTATGAAGAACACCCAGCTGTGCCGGGAGGCAGATGCTGATGTCTGGGGTCACTGGGTGGGAGGATGCCTGGGTTTGGCTGCCGGGGCTGGACCCCGCAGGGTGCTCAGGGCAGCCGTGGTGGGTGCTGTGCTCTGCAGGGCGTGGGGAAAGCCCTGGGGCAGCTCCGTTCTGCTCAAAGCCCCTTTCCCATCACCCCTGAGTTCTGCAGGGGGGTTAACTCCAGCCAGGGCCACCCCACATCCTGGGTTTTATCACCTATTGGTGTCCAAAGGCAGATGATGGACAGTGGGTGAGGGTGAAGTCAAACATTGCTCGCTGTTTTAACCGGGGGGTGATAAGGAATGTATTGAGGATTCAGTGTTTTCTTGGGGAAGGGGTACCCAAGCCTGGGACTCCCCTGTTACTGCCAGATCAAACCTGCGTGGTCCCGATGCTCAATGCAGCCGGGTGGAAGCAGGAGCATCTCCAGGGTCACCAAACTCTCCTGGAAGCTTGCCATCACCCTGGGGGGAGCAGCCAGGCTTGCCTGCTTCCCTGCCCCTCCCTACCCTCCCCTGCGAGCTGATTAATCCATTAGGATTAACCTCTCTTTAACTCCTTGATTAGCTGCATTTTTAAACTCCATTTGTTTTCCTTTTCACATCAAGGCAGAGCCAAAAAAAGAGACCAATCTGCAGCAACACTGATTTACAGCAATTTCTGAAAACGAGGGCAGACGCCGGGAGGGTGTGCTCGGCATCTCAACCCTGAGTCAGGGCGAGCAGAGTTGTGGAGCTGGCAGCAGTTCTGTGGCGGGGGCTGTTTGGACCCCCCCGCCCCAGGGAAGGAGCAGCACTATCCTGGCTTTAACCCCAGCTCCGTGCCCCGCAGTCTCTCCCTTTGCAGGCAGAATGGGTGCAGCTCCTTGGAGCAGCAGCCGGTCGCCCCACATCCCATCTCTTGCTGGGCACAGACCATCCCTTGATAAACTGGCTGCTCTGGGGTTACTCCTGCTGCGTTTCTGTGATCATTAAGCTTTAAGGTGACCAACACTAACCACCCACAGACCTGCGCTAACCCTTCCATTCATTCTTCAGTCACTTCCTCTCACTGTGAATCAATGTCCCTCTGACCTGGCCGATGGCTGGGAGGCTCCCTGGGGCTGGAGAGCTGCAGGAGATGGCTTGTGCTGGCACCAAAGCCCCTCTCCACGGAGCTGTGCTTTGGGGTGGGCTGGCTGCAGGGAGCAGCCCTCCCTGGGGTGTCTAAGGGGGGCCGGGTACAGCTGGGACACCACCAGAGCCCCTCTCCTCTGCCAGGCTGCCTGTTTGCAGGACCTTTATAAGGACCTTTGAGATGCCCCTAAGGTTTTGGAGCAGCTCAGTGTGTTTCTAAGCTATTTTGGGGCTATGAGTGGGAAATACAAGTCACTGACGCATGCAGCAGTGTCCACATGTACGCAACAGCCTGTGGGCTCAAGTGTTTGGGTTCCAAGCTCTGCAAGGGAATCTTCTTCCCAATAGTGAAGGGAAACAAGGTAAAACCAAGCAGAGGGCTTTGCCTCATGGGACTGCAGTGCCTGAAGCTGGTCTTCCCTCTACGGGGTGTGTTGGAACTGAGAAAGTCTCTGGGGAGCCGTCTGTGAGCTGTCAAAATATATTATAAGCTGCAGTTGAGGTTTAAAAAGCTTCATGCTGATGCACAATTTAGGGGAAGCATCTTGCATTTCCATAGCTATCCGAGAAGGTTTTTCTGAAATTGCAATGTTATAAGAAAATGTCTCTCAAAGTGGCACCCAGATGGCAGGGGGAAATTGTGCTGTTTGAATTCTCTGCCAATAAATTGAAGCTAAAGCGATGTGAAACATTTTATAGGTTCCCCCCCCCCCCCCATCCTTCCATAACCTGCTATTGAAATGACACAAGAGGAGTCATCAAACAGAGATCCTTAGGAAACAGCCTCACCTCAATCCCCCATCTGATGGCAATTAACCCCAAGAGACCCTGAACCCAGCAGGGTCAGGTCCGGGCTCCTCACCCGCTCCTCTGCAGAGGCTGGGATGTATGCGGGGAGCAGGAGAGGCTGCAGGATTCGGGGTCCTTGGGGCCTTTGTGGGACCCTGACATGAGCCCGAAGCGATGGAGGGAGACTGTTGGACCCAGCAGAGGAGCAGCTTGGGGTGCAGGTGAGGTGCTGCTCCTCGGAGCCAGCCCCAAACCCCCTGCCATAGACCCCCGAATGCTAGAAAGGAGCATTTGGCTCTAGCTCACCCTAATGCAGCCATTCCAGAGCCAAGCTGCTACAGGGACAGGCTCAGTCTCTGGCTTCCAGGCGATGCTGCAGAGCTCCCCCAGCATTGCTGTGGCACTTCCCTCGCGGGTTTTGGTTTGTTATTTTTTTTCCTTTTTCCCCTCTTTGGCAATCACAAGCGAGGAGTGCTTTTGCTCCTGAGCTAAATATGTCATTGTCTTGTAGCGGCTGCCAGGTTTTAACACGCTGGCAACTTGTGAAAGCACTGAGAGGACAAATGCCAATAGCTACGCATCCGTCTTTACCCAAGGAAGAACTGGGCTTTGTGGCTTTTGCTTTTTGTTTTTGTTTTGAAAGTAAAATCAGCCTGTTTACCCGGTGGTTTACTCAAGCTGTTAGTCACGGGGAAAGAAACGTGTGCGGGCTGGTCTGTCTCCTCAGACAGGTCTTGCCTCTCTGGGGTGGGCTGGGGTGCTCAGAGCAGACTGTGAGCAATGGCAGCAAATATGCAAACCTCGGGTGCCATGCCTCCCAGCAGCCAAACGTGCTGGGGTTGTCAGGAGAGCTGCCCCAGGGCTCCTGGGAAGCCTTTCCCCTGCCCATAGCCCACTCCCCACTTGTGCCAGCGAACGCCAATGGGGAGAGCAGCCGCGGTGCCCCTGCAGCATCTGCACCCAGGGTCCTCTGACCCTCTGCGGGGTCCAAAACCGCTGCTTCCAGCCCCATCTGAGCCTGGGCTGTGTGGGGAGGCTGCTTCTTCAGCCCACCCCAGGCAAGTTTTTTTGCCTACACTTAATTCTGTCCAGTGTTATCAGACTCATTCCAGCAGACAGGACCATCCCGCAGGCAGGGCGATGCTCCCAACGGGTGGTGAGATGTCTTCATGCCCAACACAAAGCGGGGTTCGCTGGTGGGGAGTGTTGCTGAGTTTTTTCCCACATAGCAGAGCACGTCCGGGCTGTGATCTGGCTCAAGTTTTGGGAAAGATCCTGGGCGAGATGCCAGCAGTGATTTCAATGGACTGAGCCCACAGGGAGCACCCGCTGGCTGGCAGCGTGGGCTTTCTGACACCCTGCAGAACGCCACGAGGGCTGCGGCTAGGGATTTTTAAACAACCTTGGCCGGGCAGGCTATGCCAGAGCGCTGTCTTTTCTTGTTATCTCTTCCTGCAATTACAGCATGATTCAGTGACAGCTATGATTCTATCCTGCGGTTTAATGCGAGAACCTTCCTGCAGGTCCCGTGTGTGTAACGCACAGCAACGCTTTCTGGTTTGACACGGTACTGTCTCGTATCAGCACAGCTTGAGATGTTCATAAGCCAAATCCTTCCTTCAAACACCAGGTTAGTTTGGAGGGGGGTAGTCACATTATCTATTATACTCATGAAAACAGATAATAACAGTAATAGCATTTGGTGGAGTGCTGTTAATGCAACGAGGCTGTCACTTGTCAGCAAGAATGCTGTGTGTGGCAGCCTGCTAAAAAGAAAGTCAAAACAAGGCTGGCAGCAGCCAGCCCAAGCGCATCACCATCGCTGCCAGGGCTCTGCAAGCGTGATCGTGTTCCCTCCGCGCCGGAGCCAGCGAGGATGTTCTGTACTGCAGAGCTATGCTGGTCTGGCTGGACGCGCCTGCTGGGAGGGCAGCGGCGATGTCCTGGTGTGCTGTGGCTTGTAGGGACACCAAAAGTGTGCCCTGGGTCTCATGTTCAGGAGTTGTGTTGGTTTTGGCAGAGGTGCTCGCCCCAGGCTGGGCTGCACGGTCCCTTGCCGCCTGCCTGGCTGCGGGAGCTCCCTTGCAAACCCACGTGCTGCTCAGGGGCTGGTCTTGCCCAATGGATCCCAAATCTCTGCTGGGGTCAGTGGCTGCTAAATCCATCCCATGGGATGTGCAGGGCGCAGGTGTTCACCCCATGGGACAGGCAGATGCGGCATCACCCCGATGCCCCGGCACAGCCCAGCCCCAGGTCCGGGCAGCGCTGGCTTGGGGCTGGTGGTACCAGGCACTCATCATCCTCCTCCCTCTTTCCTTTAAAAAAAATATTCCAAACATAAAAGCAGCAGGAAGACAGGCAGTTACACATCTGGAAATGTATCATGAGTGCAGTAAGGGTATGAGAAGGTTTCTGCAGGAATTCATCTCCGCTGTATCTGCTCCACAGCGAGCCATGAATTTTCCAGGGTCACCAAAGTCTCTGTTTTTTCTCTTGAGGAGCTTCAGCACTAACCCAGTGCAAGCTTCCTCCAGCTGCCGCCCCGTCTGTTGGGGGCTTCAGACCCTGTACCCCAGCAGAGCCCGCTGCGGGTGGGAGGATGCTTGCTGCATCCGCAACGAGAGCCGCAGCAAACCCCCCAGCCTCCCCAGCTTCCGCGTTTGCTTTTTATAACGGGATGGAGAAGGGAAAGCTCTGCAGAAGCGAAATGCCTCTCTCAAATCATCGGGTTATTTTTATGTGCAGCTATATATTCTCATGTGTGTGTAAATACCTCCCCCGCACATATACTTTCATGTCAAGGAGTGAAGTGAAAATAGCTGTGGGTTGGAAGGGAGCAGGCTGGGGGGCGGCTGCGCTTTTGGGAAGAATCTCTTCAAGGTTCGGAAACAGCGAAACCCCGGTGATAACGTGAGCTGACAAAGCCTCAGCTTCTCCGGGCCTGCGAGGAATGGTGTTAATGAAAGACACCTTAATGACTTTCCCTCTGTGTTTCAATTTATTCTGCCAAGCCGCAGCCTCCGTGCCGCACCGGAGGAAGTTTTGACAAGCTCCGAGGAGCCGGCTGCGCGCGTGCTGGGAATCACTGCTCAGGGCTTTGCAAAAACAACCCCCATCCCGCCGATGCCCGGATGGCTCTGGGGGATCCCCTGCTGCTCCAGGCCCACAGCAGCACCCGCTTTGTCCCCTCCAGCCCTGGAGCCTGGCTGCTTTCCCTTGCCAAGCCCCGGCCCCGCTGCTCTCCCCAGCCTCCTGCCCGGCAAGCCCAGGCTGGTGGGTCATGGGAGGAGATGCTCTGTGACACCGGAGAAGAGCAACGTGCTGCAGCTTGACACGGATATTGTATACGCTCTTATTTCATTTTTTCCCCCCCCTCTCTCTAGGCAGGACAGCAGCAAGGAGAGAGCTTTGCGACCTCGAGCTCTGCAAAGGGGGGAGGACATTTCCCTAGGGAATGCAAACCAGGATCTGGCAAAACCGGTGTGACACAACCCAGAGCCCTGCGTGTCCTGGCTGAGGATCATTTATTGTCTTTGCTTCTCTTTTTTTTCTTTTATTTTTTTTTTAAAGGAGGATTATAAAATACCATGCTGTGGGAAGCCGCATGGCTGGATGTTGGTGTACAGGGGACACTGTGACATTTGTCAGGGCTGGGCCCCTCTGACCCTCGGCACCGAGCGGCCAGGACGTGTCTGTCGGGACACAGGACACATCCCGCGCCCATCGTGATGTCGGAGCTCAAACTGCACAAGCTGAACTCTGCCCTTACAAATAAACCCATCACATCTAATAATACCCGGGCTGCAGCCGCTCCCGGGGAGCCTCTGGCAGCTGCCGTGGCCAGCTGGGGTGGAGCGGCGTCAGAGCCACTGGCACGCGGCGTCCTGCAAAGTCACCGTCCCTGTCCTGAGGCACAGTCCCAGGGGACAGGCAGGTCCCCCCCCAGCTGCTTCCTCAGGGGCTTTATGGGGGCTGGGCGCAGGCAAAGCCTCCTCCTCCTCCTCCACTTTGGGAAAGAGCCGGGAGGATTTCCAAATGCCTGTGCCTGGCAGCTAATCCCCACCATCCCGGCAACGCGCTGAAAGTCGATCTGAAGAAAGTTCAAGGCTTGTGTCCCTATAAATCGCATCGCTGGTCATCCTCCCCCTGTACAGCATCTCCCAGCTGCTGACGATGTCCGAACCATTAATTCCCAGCGAGGCTGATGCTGGATGCAGGTGGGAGACGATGTGTTAAGAAAAGCTGAATAAATTACCATTATTTTTTTCCTATAACCTTCCAGCTCCCACAACACCCGTGCTGCACCCTGCCATGGCACCAGCACCAAAGCACGCACTGGGGCATTGGCACAGGGACCTGGGCAGCCCCCAAACAGCTTCTGCAAATATTTGTGCCTTCGGTGCTCTGTGCACGGGCCTGTGCACCGGAGCAGTTTGCAGGTAGCGTCGGGCAAAGGCAGGGTGCTCTTAAAGCCAGCTCCCGGGGGGGCTGGCAATGTCCCACTTGCTGAGCAAGTTCCCTGCAGCCCCGGAGGCGGGACGCCACGGTGAGGGGCAGCGTGCCCTTGGGCAGTGGATCATTGCCCTGCTCGGTGTTTTGGGCACAGGTTTGCTCGGTGTACCAGCTTGCTTTTGGTCCAGAGCGACCCCAGTTGCTGTTACTGGGACAGGTCAGACCATGCCCAAGCTGCCGGGTGGTGACCTCTGCCCATCGGCGGTTGGAGCCGTTCCCTTTGCAGCAAAATCTGTTGGTAGTGCAAATGTAAGTCATTTGTGTGGGTTCTTTTGCAAAAACCCCCGTTCTCAGCAGCACCTTCTCCCATGGCAGAGGGCAAAGCCCTGCCGCCGGGGGGAAAGCGGGCAGAAGCCCCTCTCACCCAAGGTACGCTCTGACGACACTTTTCGCTTAAATGGTGTGTTCCCACAGCTCCTCTGAGTCACGCTTGCTAGCAGAGAGCTCGTAATTCTTCTTTTCAAGCACGAATGTCTTTGGAAAAGGTCATTAAACAAAACACTTGACTGAGGTCCCGGCGGTGACTAACTCCCGCGGTACGCCCCGCTCCGGCGCTAATCCTGCCCAGCTCACTGCGAGCCGGGGGGGTTTGCAGGGATCCTGGCAGGCGGAGGAGCAAAGAAGAAGCTGAACGTTGCACGAGAAGGGCTGGAAAGGGGCAGGCGGGGGCTGCGGTGGGACAGACCCCAGTGCGGTCGCTCCAGGTGCTGCGATTCCTGCAGAGCATCAGTGGGAGCTGTGCTCCCGGTCCACAGCAGGGTACAGCCCAACCACAACTCCCAGCAAACCTTCCCCCCAAGTCCCCCAGGGCTCAGAGGAGATGGATGAGCACAGATCTCGCCAGGGCCAGGACAGGAGTGTTGCTGGGGCTGACCATGCCATGCATGCCGGGGCCATGCCATGCATGCTCTGTGCCGGATGGCTCTGCACGGCTGTGCTGGCCCCTCTGCAAAACAACCCTGGATTTGCCTGCTGCTGGGGTACCAGCTGCAAACACGACCCTCGAAGGGGACTTTTGCAAGATGAGGCAGCTCGTCCCCTGGCTTTGCTCTCCCCTTCTTTACCTCGAGCTGCGGAGCAGGAGGCAGCCTGTGCGTACCACCAGCAAAACAGCCGCAGGACTGGGCAGAACTAATTAAAGCCTCTATAAAATGACATCTATTTCCACAGATGGGAAGCTGCTTCCCCTTTTTAGGGCTGCTTCAGTTAATTAGTTATCTCAGAGGTTGCATTTGCATTGCCGGCTTTGTGGAATACCCTTTTGTTAACTACTTTTCATATACTTTTATGAAGTCGGCCACTGAAACGGGCTCATTTATCTCACCAGTGACAGGCTGAGAGCTTTGCCCAGAGCTGCGTGCCAGATGCCGGCATTGTAAAATAGCGTTTGGCTTGTCTGGTGTTTAGAAAAGAGACAGAAGGTGCCGGGCTGCAAGAAGAAAGTCCCAGGCTGCTAAAGCCAAGGTCTGGATCTTGACAATTTCCACAAAGATATCCAATCTGTTGCTTTCGGGCAGCTTGCAGGAGCCGGGGGGGGGGGATGCTCTTATCACCAACCCTGGGCTTGGACATCTCCATCCTCATCCCTTGGGATGGTGTCCGATGGGAGCAGGGTATGAGCATCCAACCTTCTTAAGCTTCACGTTCTGCATCCCCCCTCCAGGGTGCGTGCGTGTCCCCACAGGCAGGGAGGGCTCCTGGGGACCCTCCCTGCCCATGGGGAGCCTGGGAACACCCCAAAGCTGCTGCTCCAGCCAAGCTTGCTCCAGCCACGCTGCACATTTACCCTCCATTAGCAAGAACATGAGCAACAGCGGCAGTAATCGATCGCCGTCCATTACTGCTCGGAAATGTTTGCAAAATCAATGTTTCCTCTGCAGCTGCTCTGCGCCAGCGATGCGTGAACGTTGCTAAATGCCCAAAGTGGGGCAGAGGAACTGGGCACGTGGTGCTGGAGGTGATGGATTGATGCTTTCAGCAGGTTTTGGTGCTTTATGCATTGTGGTCAGCATGCTGGGGGCACAAAGCCCTACACTGGGGGGCATGGCTGGGTGGGCTTGGCTGCCCTGGGGAATTTTCCAGGGACCCTGAGGGATGTTATGTTGAAAAAAAGGGAATACTGCCATCAGTTCAGCTATCCCTCTGTTCCAGGAGAGGTTTTTTTGGTGACGAGAAACAATACCTTTAGACTCAGACATAGAAAACTCAGAGTGCAGCCCAATTACGGAGAGGAGGGGGGGAGAAAGCCCAGAATAGGTAAATCTCTTTATTTTCCGCACCAGTGCATTTGTATTGGCCTGTTAGCTGATGGTCCTGAAGGTATCCGCTGGGATGCAACTATAATACACCCAAACTGTCACAAATGGAAACGTCGCTTTGAAAGACAAAGGGTAATTTATTGAGCAAAGGGTGTCATTCAGGTGGGAGGATGGAAGGAAGAGAGACAAAGACTGCCAGAAGAGAATACCGGATCCGCTGATAGTCAGGGAACAGCTTTGAATTTCCAAGGCTGCCCTTGAGGGATAAGAAAATAAAAGCTAAGGACGAGGGGAAAAAAGAAAAAAAAGTCTTAAATACAGTGACAGCTGAAACCTGAGGGATCACAGTGACAAATGGGACTTTCTCCTCTGTAACAATAACCGAGAAAACGACAGGAATGCAATTTGTAAAAGCTGTTCAATTGCCACCAAAAAATTGTAAGCTGGATGGAGAAATGACACGGAAGGAAAAAAGAAACAAAATGCATACCTGTCGTTCCTGGAGTATTTATTGAAAATGGGACTATGGATAGGGCGGAGGAGGGATGGAGCTGAGGAAGGGAAGAGCTGGGTGGGCAGGCTGGGTGGCAGGAGCTGGTGGCCACAAATGCTTTCCCAGGAGCTTCTGTGGGCTGCAGCGGGAAACGTGTTCATGCACCTGCAAAAGTGCCAACCAACAGATCTACCTTTTTTGTTTGTTTCTGAATAATACATCCTCCCCGTCTTGGAGGGATGTTATTTATGTGGAAACGGCACCAAGGAGCCAGGCACATGCAGCTTGCTCCCCTCTGAGCTGGCGGCTTGTTATTCACCGTGGCTCCGGAGGGAGCTTCTTGCCAGGAAGGATTTTGCAGGATGGGCTCCCAGTGACAAAATTCAGGGGAAACAAACTGCAAATAGCCCAGAGAAAGACACAAGGATCTCTGCAGGAGCCTTGCTCCAAGGCTGCCCGTGCCAGCAGCATGGGGGGGACATGGGCAGGAATTGCAGGGTGGGGAGAGCAGGAGAGCCGGGGTGTGGCCCTGGGCACGTCCCCTCCTGTCCCCTCCTGGCCCCACTGGCCCGTCAGTACCCTGAGGAAGGCAAACAGCACTTTGGTTATTTTAAGGCCATTAAAAAAGGGATCTGCCCGGGAAGCAGAGTGCATTTCAGGCACGACTCCAGAGCGTTACGGCACTAAAGGCTGCAGGGCGCGGGTGCAGGGTGTGCCCGTCCCTGTCCCCAGCTGCACTCGCAGCATCTGGATGGACTCAAGGTGAATAAGCCGAGGGTGCTGGGGGTGACATGTCACAGCCAGGGTCCTCGAGGACTCGGACCCCTGGCAGGTCTCATCCTGCTGCAGCCGAAGGTTGAGCTGCGGCTTCTCCAGATGCAAACCACCCCAGCACCATTTTTGGATGCAAAAGCATCACTGTGTGGATGCAGAAGCACATTTTTAGGCATGGAGGCTGCTTCTAAATGCCACTTCTGTATTTTTTCATGTGGTGATTGTCTAGCAGATATTTCCCTTAATCCCCAGGGCTGACATCCCGGTGCTAGAAGCGTTGCCATGTCTGTTAGGGAAGTCATCGAAACCCGTCCTTTCTCAAACGTTTTGGTTGGAAACACGCTCGTACCCCCAGGTACAGCGAAAGCAGGCGCTCAGAGGGTCGTTGTTACCAAGTTGTGATATTTCTCGTGGCTCTCTCAAACCACAGGTGTGGGAATATTTCTTTTCAGCTGGAAACATCAATGATTAAGCTGCAGCCAATGAGAAAAGCAGCAGAAATTGCATTTCCAGCTCCACGATTTAGCAGATCCGCATGTGAGCACCCCTGACCCCAACCTGTGCCAGGGTGGGAAGCTTCTCCTGAAAAATAAAGCAGCGCAAGGCACCGGGTTCTGGGGAGCAATTCAGCCTGCAGAAAATAAAAATCCAGGGAGGAAAAGGAGGTGGGGGGAACCCTCCCAGGTGCAAATGTCCCCTGTGTCCTCCTGCAGCCACGGGGCTGTGGACCCTACGGCTCTGCTGCTTGGGCTGCAGCTCATCGCTCTGCCCTCTCACATCTGGTCACATCGCTCCAAATCAAAAGTTGTAATAGCGGAGAAGCGTTGGACAAAGTAAAATGCAGGGAAATAACAGCAAGGGTGGTTTTTTTCAGGGTTGAGAGGGAAGATGGGGCAGAGGGAGGCAGGAGGCGTTTCCAGATTCCCCGTCCCCTTGCAGAGCTGCCAGGATTCAGGTGCTTGGGGTGATCGTGGGGTGACCCAACAATCTGCAGGAAATCACAGACCTCAGATAACGGGCTGTTGCTGCTGGTCGCCCACGTGTTTTGGGGCTGAACAGACACAGTATTAAATTCCCCTTGAGTTACTGCCTGTTTGACAGGGTTTGAGCAACGTTTGCAAGGCTGTTACTGAGCATGGCCGCAGGAGGAGCGAGATGTGATGGGTTTTCTCAAGGGCTGAGCAGTGCCTGCTGGAGCACCGGGGTCCAGGGGGGGCTCTGCTATGGGTTCCCGGGAGAGCAGCCCAGGATTGTGTTTAATTAGTTGAAATGCTGATGAATATTACCTTCACTGTTACAATGACATTCAGGCACCTAACCCCCGAGCCTTTGAACAGCATTACGAAGTGATAAAGTTGTGTTTACCTAAAGGCAAAATGTGGTATTTACACCCTGACCTCCCTTGGCCACAAGCTCTGGTGTCCCTAAGGTCGGGGGGGGACAGCTTAGCTTGCCCCTCAGCTGAAAAAAAGGTGACAAAATTCCACTCCACTGGTAACCCCATGCTTGCAGACACCCTAAGCTGGGTGCTGCCCACTGGTGACCCCCAGTGTGGGTTTTTCAAGAGAAATCCATCGCAACCCTCCTGTCTCTCGGGGCTGAAGCAATGCTGGTAGAGCACAGACACACAGCGCAGCCTCATCCCCACGGGTGAGCAAGCAGCCACGTGGGGCACAGCGCAGCCCGTGCACGGCCAAGGCTTCCTCCTCAGCCGCCCCAAGGGCTCAGTGCTCTGGCCCTTGTGCACAGCCCCGTGCAAAGCTCGGTGCTCAGCACCCTGTACACAGCCCTGTGCAAAGCTCAGTGCTCTGGCCCTTGTGCACAGCCCCGTGCAAAGCTTGGTGCTCGGGCCCTTGTGCACAGCCCCGTGCAAAGCTTGGTGCTCGGGCCCTTGTGCACAGCCCCGTGCGAGGGTCGGTGCTCAGCACCCTTGTGCACAGCCCCGTGCAAGGGTCGGTGCTCGGGCCCTTGTGCACAGCCCCGTGCTAAGCTCGGTGCTCAGCACCCTTGTGCACAGCCCCGTGCGAGGGTCGGTGCTCAGCACCCTGTGCGTGGCCCCACGTGCACGGCTCATTGCTCGGTCCCTGGCGCGTGGTCCCCTCGTGCACGCGCGCGGCCCCCGGTGCTCGTGCCCCTGCGCAAGCGCGCGGCGCCAGTTACGGAGCCGCTGGTGCACGGGCGCGGCGCCGCGCGGGGTTACCCGAGCAGCCGGGTGACGCGAGCCGCTGGCCGCGCGGCGCCTCGCGGGCGGGAGCCGTCCTGTGAGGGTCTGAGGAGAGGGGCCGCTCCTCGCTTCCCGCGGTGCCCTGAGGAGGGAGGTGGGGGGAGTTCAGGCGCGTCCCCAGAGTTTGGGCGGTGGGTGGCCCCCGAAGTGAGGACTGCGGACAGGGGGGCCTGTGCTGTTGTTGGAAATAGGTGTAAAGGGGGTTTTGTTTGTGACGAAACCCTTCAGAGAGCGGTGCTCTGGGTGTTACCCGGGAGGCTGGTGGTGTTTTAGGTTTCCTGGCTCCTCAGGATTTGTTTCTGTTGTTTGAGGGGCTGCTGAGGGGAATGAGATCTCATGTGGTGCTGGTTAGTGGCAGATTCTTCTGCTGGGCTACCCTTTAGAAAATTAAAAAGGCTTGCTTTACGGTTTGGGCAGCAGGAGTGTGTTTTCATGGCTGGGAAACTAGAGTTTTTAATAACTTAAGGAGTAAAAACACTGTTCTGGAGGAATGCCAGTATCAGGTGCATCTAAAGACCCAAGAGTTGAGGCACCTGTGGTAGCAAATGCAGGTGGGAACAGCCAACTCAAGGCACCTGTGGTACCAAACCCCAGTAAAATCAGCAGAGCGGAGGCACCTGAGGTACCAGATCAGCCGAACGGTGGAATCAAGGTGGTGGCAGCTACTGAAGTGTTGAATCCTCGAGATTTTGTGTGCATTCAGGCTTTGCCTGGCTTTGATCAGAAGGAAGGAAAAGTCTTGGCCAGAAGCAGAACAATTTACAGAAGCAGTGAACCTCCAAGAGAACAAGTGTTTTGGGAAAACTACTGTAGGAGGCAACAGCAGTTCACTCAGGGACTCTTCACCCCCCTTGGGAAGCCTTATTGTGAGCTTGGAGAGATTCTCTACACAGACCCGAAGAAGCTGACCCTCTACGCTTTGGGGCAGCTTGCACAGGTAGGCCTGGCTTTGCTGGTTCTGCTTTGAACAGAAAAGCAAGGGAGGCTTTCTTCTAAGTGAATTGCAAGGCTTCATTTATAGGGAAAGGAATGATTATTTCTGTTTGAATAACTGTTTGAAACAATATTCTATGCCTTCCTGTGAATAATTGCAACCTGATCTAGTATTTGTTGATGGTACTGAACATTTTTAAATAAAGCGGGAGGGCCTTGATGTGTATATTGTGTTTGGGAACTGGCTTTTGAAATCTATCTTTAAAGTTCTTACGAAGAGTACTTCAAATGGAGCAGACACAATAGCAGGCTCATGAATGAGAAGGAAAACATGAGATAATGAGAATATAGTTATGGGAAAATATTCAGGGAAAGGTAACAAGCCTTGAAAATAGGAGAGGAACCATAGTGGGGGCATGAGGGTATAGGATGGGTTTAAAAGCAGGAATGATAAGTGGTGGCAGTTGAGGGATGGGTAAAAAGCTCAAAAGTTGAGTATGAGAATGTTATAAAAGGTGTTTGTAATACAACTTACATAGGCAGGGATGACTTTTTAAAGGTAGTGGATTAATTATTTTGTATTTTGTGCCTGTATTTGGGTTTCAGGAAGGTTGAAGGGAATTATCTGGGAGTGTCTGTGATTGATTATTTCTGTGGTTATCTCCTGGTCTGAGTCATTTTTCATACTCACTATCTTCAGGGATCTGGTACTGTCTCAAGTTGCTTTTATGTCAAGCTTGAATCGTTAAAACATAGGGACAAGAACTCAGTCACTGGTGCTTGAGGTGAGCTTCCAGTGTTCTGCTGGTTTTTTTTCTTTTCCTCAGTGCTGCTGTTTCATGTGAGGAGATCTGAAGCTGTCTGAGTTTTCTGTGCTGTTTTGTGCAGAGAGCAATTTTCTTTGTGGAAGCAGAGTGAAGTCTCTCCAGCCTATCTGCGCCATCAGTGTCTGTGACTTTGAGCCTACTCTTTGCTATGTGCTTTCTAATGGAGTGCCCAAGGAATAGTCTGTGACAGCTGCAGCAGGAGCAGTGTGGTTATCACTCAGGGTAGGCAGAAAAGACTGTCCACCCACTACTTAATTTTCTACTCTGTGTGTGTTACATTCAGAATTTAAGGCTTTAGATCAAGTGTTTTAAGCTCTAAGTAGACAATGGGCAGCATTCACTTTATTTTTACATACTGCCTAAAGCGGCATCTTGCTGGCTGTCTTCATTAAGAGGCTTGTTTCCGTAAATGAGTCGACATCCACCAAGTGTTGCCAGTGTTCTTGTTTTAATCCTTAACTTCTAAAACGTCTTTCCTTCTGAATATTGAAAGTTGCTTTAAAGGTTTTTCAGCTGCAGATACACTCTTCTGATAATCCTGAAAATGTTAATTTGTGGTGGTGCATGTTGTTTTGGTATTGAAAAATGATGTCAGGACTTGACCCTTAAGGGTGCTCTGAAACCTAGTTGGAGTTCAGCTACTTAACTTGATCAAATTAGCATGTTAGAAGTATACAGTTTATACAGAAAATAAGCTATATGTGGGTCACTAAGTGTGTGGTTGTGGCTTGTGCTTTAGAGTCATGAAGCTATCAGAGGAGATGTAGTCACACCTGCTGGGTTTTCTTTTTGTGGAGAACATAGCTAAAAGCACTAGATAGTCTTGAAAATCTCACAATAACCCATTTTTTCCTCCTTCTTAAAAGGTAATGGTTAACAAGTCAAAATAAACCCCAAAAACCCCAAAACACACAAAAGAAANATATTCCTATTGCCTAATTTTAGAAATACTTTGTATTGCCTGTATTTTTGCTTTATATATTTACCCCCTTTGCTACACATACCCAGTAGTCCCCATAGTATTTTGAATAACTGAGAAAATTGTAGCTACTGGATATGTCTAATTATAGGTGTTGTGAGAGCATAACATCCTTGGTAGTAAAAATCATGATCTGGCATTAATGCATTTGCACTCATTTCTGCCTTCTGAGCTAGCATTTTCTTCAGCCACAAGTACAGCTAGTGATTTGCCATGATGAATGACCAAGAAATTCGTAAGGAGCGAGAAGATTATAAAAGCCCTGTGAATTCAACAAGACTTGAGTATGCTAATATCTGCTGGAAAATGCTACTTGCTAAACTGATACTATTTTTAAAAATAGATTTTAAGAGCTGAAAACATTTGAGTAAGTGTGCCTGGATGGTTCCACAAAATGATATGGGCATAGGATATTATATGTAATAATTGCATGTTTAGGATGCTTTTTTTTATATACTTGATGGCAGCAAATGTGTTCAGAAAAGCTGTATGTTCATGGATGCTTTTTCTATCTTTAGTTAGTAAATTTGGTAACTGAGAACTGAGCTGATATTTAACTGTTCTCACTTCTACACTGGAAACTCAGCTGCTCTGCAGTCACACAGGCAATGTGGTATCTGTCTTAAGTGAAAACACCAAGTAAAGCTGGGTCAACGCAGTGGAAGAATTGCATTCCACTGCAACCCACGGGAACAAAATAAACCCCTTCCAAACTACTAGCAATGCTGGTGAGGGGTGGGGGAAGCTCAGAAAATGTAGTATTTGTGTTTAAAAAATCCCAACCAAACAAAACCCCTCCAAACTGCACAAAACCACCCTCCCAAAAACCCACCACAAGGAGTCTTCTTTTACACATTCCGTACAGTATATCCAAGCATCACTGAGTGGCCAGTTTTCACAGTGGTGTGGATTTTGTGAGCCTTATGGCTTTAGATTGCCAGTTTATCCCCAGTAGTGTCTCAGTGTTTTCAGATGTGCGTTATATGTGGTGGCTTTCTACATATGCTATTTGCTCCCTGCCACTATCTTTACTGAAAGCATCTTGAGAAGTTGAGTGGGCCGTGTATTTTGACAAGAGCAGCTACACCAAGTATCTTCCCAGTGGATTTCAGGTTCTTGTCTTCTCAAAACTTGTTGGAGGGGTGGGGGAGGAGACTGGGTTCTGTGTTGTGTTAATATTGGTCCTTGCCCATATTGCAACATAGAGCCCTTCAAGCTTCCATTACAGATACTTGGAAGTTACGTGTTTGGTTTGAGGTTTTTTCCCCATCTCTCTCAAAGGTTGGGTGCACGTTGCAGACAGCACTGATTCATTGAAAGTCAAAGAATGTAGCTAGCCAGACAGTCTTTTTGATTTCCTAAATGTTCAGAGCAATGTGTTAAAGGTCTCTTTCTTATTCTTTAATGTAATGGTTCATGGTGATGTTAGCCACCTTTTATCATGTTTATATAGCTTCTTTCCCTTGATTGCTATGACAAATTCATTTGCAAAACCTCTGAGGTGGCTTGTTGACTTTTTACAGGAAAGAAAAGTGGCCTTTCTGACCAAGCCCTAGAAACAAGCCACATCCACAAAATCTTCAATATTATTAGTGTCAAAGCCTGCTCTGTACTTGTCATAAAATTCTGTTCTGTAATTCTGTGCTTTGGGTAAATAGGTCACTAGACAAGATTGACAACAGCATCAGCAATGAAAGGTTTTAAGCTGGAAACTGGAGAGGAAAACGGAGCAATTTGTTTCAAGAGAAATTACACTGATGTTATTTGTTATTGCTGCAGTTAAAGATCTGTCAGCGTTTCCAATTTAAAAACTTGCTTTCCAGAAGGCTAAAAATATGTATTTCAAGGCAGAACTTACAATGCAAAGAACCTTTTTCCTGACAGCTCTTTGAGGTCAGTCACAATTCTTTACTGCTTTGAGAAGAACAAGAAAACATTAGTGGTGGGCTGTCTTCCTAGTATCTCCAAAATGGAGAAACTGGTCAGGCTGGACTATGCTGGTATGGTGACATTCCTAATGCTTTCTGAGTTAAGTAATCAGTATATGAGCATTGATCAACCCTGGTCTCACACCTGCATTTAAGTGCAATGCATGAGTCATTTTTTTAAAAAAAAACAAACAACTTTTATTACAGATTTAGTAGAAGCTGCAGAAATACCTTGCAACTTCCTATTTGAATAATGTGAAATTTCAACAAAATGCTAGTGAGAGAGAGCATAGCACAATATTTCTTTCCATTAAGTACTCAACTGGCTTTGAAAGTGAAAAGCTACAAAATACTAATACTTTATGGAGTATTTTTTCCCATATTAGCTACATGAGGTAGAATATAAGAGTGAGTTATCACTGGGATGGCTGTTGTTCGGAAGTGCTAGACCATTGATAGAGATGTTGAGATTAAAGTATCTCTTGAGGTATTTTGGTAGATTGTTGACTGGTGAAATTGGACTCTTCCATGTGGTGGTCTTTGTTGGTAAATACTTGAGTATCTCTTTAACAATTAAAAATGTATATTGGCATCATGAAACTGAGAATTGAGTTCTGCTTTGTTTGCAAGGGTTAATATTTGATTTAAGGTTGGGGGTTTTTTTTTCCTGCTTGTACAACTTTTCCAGACTCATGTCTTGACAGTCTGTCAGCTCAGAAATTACAATGTTTATATGGGCTGGTGTTTTGGACAGAATGAAGGGAACAAGCAAGAAACAAGGGAGAGTACAGAAGAGATTGTAGCAGTGAGAGTCATGCTTTCAGCTTCCCCAGCGAGCCAAATTTATCTTGTTTGTCCTTGTGTATTTCTGATGAAAAATTGGGAATGAAGATGAGAAACACACAACTATGCCCAAGTTATTTTTTTCTTTTTTTTGAAGCTCTGATGGCAGGGCATGACCTCCATACGACAATCAGTGTGAAAACTAGAAGTATCTGCAAAACTAAGTTTGTCTTTACCCATTGCAATAGTTATATAGGTTGTGTTATGGCTTGCTTAATCT
>VZTO01026991.1:117082-132688 GCA_013400615.1 Syrrhaptes paradoxus
AAATGTTAGAAATTAATTCTCGGAGTCAGTGTCAGCTAACCTGACAGTGGATCAAATCTGTGAGACAAATTGTTCATTACAGTTCAGGGAGCTGAATCCTCTGTGCAGACAGCTGTACTGTCACTGGAGGTTTCTCAGGCACTTCACCTACAAGCTCTGCCTCAACAAATGCTGCCATTGTTGGTGAAACTCATAGGTGAATTTCTGTAAAATAAGCTCATTGTAAGCTCCCATCAGAGGCATTGTGATGTCTTGGAATTGTTGTTTGTTTGTTTGGGTTTGTTTCTTGTGTCACTGTTTAGAATTTGTGTCACTATGCAACAGCCTGAACTATAAACAATGATGTTAATGCATGAAAAATGATAAATTAAACCTTGGCAGTATCCTAATGATCCCTATCCAGGTTCATCAGATAAAAGCTTTATTTTTATTTTTTTCTGGCTTTTTCTAAAAGCTCAGCAGCAGGGAATTCATTCAACTTTCCTGTCAGACAGTCAGAAATTGCTATTGCTGACAGTGAGCTCACTTCATCTTTTAGTAGAAGCAGATAAAAACAGAATAAAACCAAAACAAAACCTTTTCCAAATGGTCACTTTGCCATTTCCACTAGCTCATCAGAAATGTTTGAATCCTTCCCTTTTAAGAAAGNGTTAAAGGTAGAAAGCCAAACCTGTCCTGTCTGACAGTTTTAGAATAAGACGCACATATACAGTTCATGCCTTGAGTTCCCTCACAACTAGACTGATATCCTGTGCATTTCTGGTAGTGTCTGACCCTGTCTTCAGGTGCTACTGTTCGTCTTGGTTGTCTGGCAACCAGCTGTGTTGAATAGGTCAGAGGGGCTGCGACTCAGTACTGCAGGAAGTGAATATCATCTTTTGGAATGATGTGAAACATTCCTCACAAAAAATCACACATGAGAGCCCAGCAGCAATGTTCCCCTCCTGTCACATAACCTACTGCCAGACACATGGGAAATGGCAAAGGTCTGGAATTCTGGTCACTGTACCTCTTAGGGCTAGTACTTTCATGCAGGTGCAGTGATATTGGCAGGTTCACTGGCTGGCTGGGGAAGGATGGTGTGACTGCCATCGGTTCGCAGTGGGGTGAAGTGTGACAACCTTAAGCCACACCATAGTGGCAGTTTTCTACTGACAAAGATTTTTGCTCAGAATGGACTGAAATAGGTGGATTGTGATCCATCTGCAGCATAATGACATCATAACAATAGGACAGAATTTAAAGAGGGTTTATGTTCCCTTCCTAACTGTTTTCTAAAGCTGGTATGTACTGCTCTATTTAGTGTTGATCAGTTGTGCCAGAGCTAGATTTATGACTTTTATACATTGCATTTATTACATTGACAAGATAATTGAAAATCTATAACAATTGCCTTGTAATTAAAACCCAAACATATTCTAGTCCAATGTAATTGAGATGGTTTTAAAACTTGGAATCTTATCTCCCTCTAGTTCTGAAGCTGTTTTCCAAAGTGAGCAGATTGTACAACTCAGCAGATCCTTTATTTGAACAAAGGAAGCCTTCTCTCTAAGGAAGCTTCTCAAATACGTAGGACTAACCCAGGATTAGTTTAGAGCATACGGTTAAAATATTCTGTCCTTTGTGCTGCTTTACCTGGTTGTTACTATGTCTTAGGGTTATGTATTTACACATTCAAGAAACTAAGAGCCTTTGTACTATAACAGAAAGACATTTAACTTTTCTGTTAACACCTGCAGCAGGTGATAGGCTATCTACAGATACTGCTGCACACTGCTTCCTTTTTTTATTTTTTTTTATTAGGTTACCCTGAAATGTTAGAAATTAATTCTCGGAGTCAGTGTCAGCTAAACTGACAGTGGATCAAATCTGTGAGACAAATGCTAGACACACCGAAGGTTACTCGTTACTCCAAGACACTACTAACAAGGGAAAAACAAGAATCAAAGACATCAGGCAGGCATCTCAGCCTTGAGTTCCCAGCTTCACAACACATTCCTGTCTGATCTGTGGCCTTGGAGGGGNGCAGATAAAAACAGAATAAAACCAAAACAAAACCTTTTCCAAATGGTCACTTTGCCATTTCCACTAGCTCATCAGAAATGTTTGAATCCTTCCCTTTTAAGAAAGCTGCTTTTGGTAAAGTACTGTGTGTGTATGTTTGGTTTTTTCCCCCTTCACGTGTTTCACTTTCAGCTCTTCTAAATTAATATTAGCTTGTATTATCTACATGAGATCTGAATTGGCAGTAATGGGTAAGTCAGAGCAAGTTAGCTATTTAAGGGAGAGGCTTTGGAGTAAGGCTTTCCAGCACCTATTGGTTGTAACAGCAAATTGTATGAAAGTAAATCTTTTGTGCTGTTTTGCTCTGAGGTCAACTGGAAGACACTACTGCTTGAAGATAGTGATTTAATGGCAGTGTGACATCAAGCCTTAAAACTAATGGAATACAAAATAGGAAATCAAAACAAAGACAATGCTTAAGGAGAATGGGCCACAGATGTAATGCAGTCTGTGTGTGCAGCTGGCATGGCTATCACAAAATGCTTCTGAAAATAGCTGTCCTTTGGAAAGTCAAGTTTTGGCAGTTTAACTGTGGCTTATTCCCTTATTTATGTGTCAGATGTTAGCAGTTTGGACTGAATTTCTTTTACAAGAAATGTAGAGTAGTTCTTGAATATTAATACTTTTTTTTAAAGTTGCCAATTAAATTATATAGGGCTTTATTTGCAGATAACCTAGTCAAATCTATGCCAGAGTGCTAGTTAACTTAATCTGATCTAGCCTACACTAGGTACAAACAAGGGGGGATGTATGTGTACTTGAGTTTTAGTATAAATTACAAGTAGATAATAAAGAGAGGGCATTTTTAGTTCAGTATGTTGCATCTAAATCCCATGCAGAGCTGTTTGCTAGGACCTTGGTATGGATATAAAGGGTGTTTTGGACTTTATGTCAGGATTAAAGGAAACTCTGTCATCTTGCATAAAACATAGCCACTAAGATCCTTTTCTTGACGTGTTCATCTGTCTCCTGTTTATCACAGCTGAAGTTGGTGCCAGTCAGTCTGTGGATACATATTCATTCTGCTGTTGCAATATGGACTATATTCATCCCTGTCAAAATATGGATTCAGTTAGGATCTTTATTCCAGCAGAGAATTTGACCCTTTGACAAAAATATGTTTGAGTGAAATTAAACAGTAGTTCAGAACTTGGTTATCCTTTTGTTTGTAAACTGTATTTTCAGTTCACCTGGAGAGAATGTGCATTTATATAGCAACCACTGTATACACTTTATGTAAACTGTTATTGGAAAAATATTTTAAGAAATATATAAACATTTTAATAGTCTCTGTCTTCAAGTTGCATCCGAAAATGCATGTTTTAGAGAAGCAACAGGAGTGGCTGCCTGGAAAGATAACAGTGGAACTGTCAGTCCCATATTGTGATGTGTGTGTGGTGAAAGGATGACTTTTTTTAGGGCTGGCAGATGCACTCTGTTCATTTTACAGGTCATTAAATTTCTTATTATATGAACTCAATCATCTGAGATTTTAAAAATGTTTTAGAATAACCAAAAGATTAGACAGTGTGCGAGATAAATGTGGAAGTTTAAATTTTGAAAGACAAAACATAATTTGAAAAAATGTTAGATAAATTCCACAATGATCCTCCTATATTATTCTCATTGTCTAGCTACTCCATATGGGAAGTTACATTCTGACCTCAAGTATATTACTGCATGCAGAGTAACACCAAACAAATTTGTATTTGCCAGTCTGCATAGAGATTCTGATTAATTTGTCTGCATTCTGAGGAGAAAATCTGTAGCAGTAATTTGTGCATTAGGATATTAACTACCTTGACGTGGCTAGAAAACTGCATCTGTTTAAAAATGCTTTAAAGTGCTGTGGTGGTGGAAGAGAATTACTGTTACTAAACTTCCTTAGCATTTCTTTGCAGAAATTTTTCCTAGTCACTGAGCCTTACCTGTCTTTGGGGAAAAAACTTCCTTCCCTACATCCGGCTTGGGGAGTAACATTTGTTTGTCAAAAGCTCAAGATCTACAGATACCAGCTACCATTTTGGAAAAAAAATGGTTAGTTTTGATAACTATTTGACCCAAGTAATAATTGACTTAGATTTCTTACTTGGAAAGCAATCTACTGGCACAGTCTCCTCCACACAAGTTTTCTGAGGAAAGCTGTAGATGGGAGGAAGTGATGTTTAATCAGCTGAGTTTTCTGTTAATGTTGGTTTTCCATTATTTTCTTCCACAGAAACATGAGTCACTGTGATCCCAGAATAACAACATTTCGAGTGCCACTAGTGAGCCAAGTGAACTGAAACAATTGCTCTAAGAAGCTCAGGCTTCATCTTTCCCTATACATTTGACGTTTTTGTCTTCAACCATGGTATTGCTGTCCCGCCTTTCCAACACCTTCAGGCTGCTGTTACATGAGGTTTAGATATCACTCAGCAAAAAACAGAGCTGTGAAACAGAACACATTAGTTTAAGCATTTACGCTAAGACTAAGGCACTGCTATTTCACTAGAATGTGTCACATAGTCCCACAGCTAATTCTAAACTATCCATATGGATTGTCAAGAAATTAGACTCTTGACATATCTCTAAGGCTTTTTAGATCTTTAAATAAAGTAAATATAGTCTTTCACACTGATTAAGACTCTTAGGCTTCATAGCTTCTTACTAAACTAGGTAGATAGACCAAATGAATTGTCCATGTAACAGGGCTTTAGTAAATGAGTGTGTTCATGTGACTGAATGCTTCTTAGCTTAGTATGGAGTGAATCAAATGGTCTATAATTGGCAAAGTCCAAGGTGGATCTTTTTTCCCTGGTCCTGAATAAGTCACCCTGAGTTTTCAGCAGAGGAAGAAAGTTTATTATTAAGAGACCTTTTAAAGTTTTACTGTGAAAGTGGTTCAGTAACACCTGTTCTTTTTACTATGCCAAGGCCAAAATAAAGCCTAGAGATAAAAATTATTGGCTTATTTTTTCTGTCCTGTGAGTATAAAAATACAAGAGAAAATCACCGTGGTTATTCCAGTTATTCACAGCTTTTCTCTAGAAAGAATCATGGTAATACACATTAGAGCATATTCCTTGCAAGCAAGTAGGGTCATGCATCTGAAATTACAGTAAATTATAGTGGTTTAATCCTCTGGTTATCACAGCTCTAGCTCTTCAGTTGCCCATACACAAGTGCCTAACTTATTTTACTGTCATCTGAGAGTAACCGATGCTGATTGTGGAAGTGATGACTACCTTTTGTACCACTTTTACTTTGGTACTTTGTAGCAAAATAAATGTGTGACTCTGTAAAGTCTGAGGTTTTGTAGATGCTGTCTGTGACCAACCAGTGTCATAGAGATCTGGAATCTAAGACATTTCATCAGATAAATATGTTTTTCCATGGCATTGCTGTTCCCAGCCTCCACTGGTCCTGCCTACCCTCCTTTATGAACTGTTCCTGAAAATCACCTTGTCCTCATATGCAGGGTGTGGACCATTTCTGGGTCTGGCTGTCCAGAGATCAGAGCTTAGCTCACTGTGAGGCTTCTAACAAATCATTGTTCGCATTAGAAGGTTTTCAGGCTTTGGCTGGTTTTGTCAATGTGGGGAAAAAAACAGGTATATGTCATCAGGCTGGGACATTCTAGAAATAAATGCTAGGTGGACACAAAGCTAGCTCACATAATTAGGAATTTAAGGTCCAGTAATTTGACTCTAAGTACCAGGAAAATTCTCCAAGTCCTTTGTCCTTCCTTTTTTTTTTTTTTTTTTTTGGGGGGGGGAGGACACCAAACCAAAAAGCAAACCTTCAAATACAGGTGGATGTAGTGAATTCTAATAAACCTTACTAACAAGCTGTCAGGTGTTCTGAGACATCGGTAAAGCAAAATGACTATAAAGCTGATAACTTTGAACTCAACTTCATTGCATGAAAGAGGTTTTCTAAAAGAAGTTATGAAAGTTAACTGTCTCAGAGCTTAAGACAGAAGTTTTAGGGATTGATCCACTGCGCATTTTGTTTACAAGGCAAAGCTGGGCTTGCTTATGAATACCCAATTCCTTCCACAGGTGAATTTAACCATAATTAGTTGTTCCTTCTACCAATAGTTTCCCTGTCCTTATGCCAACTAAAAAGACTTTTTTTTTTTCTGAGTTCTGAGATCTAGTTTGTTTGAAATAATGTCCTTTAGAAAGTACAGCCAGCTTGCTCTTGTGAATCTGGCATACTTGGCCAGCTGTTGTTTGAGAAAATTGTTCCAGGAAGCCTGTCATATCGTATTTTTTAATGTGTTTTTCTTTGTTGTTGGCGTTTAAAATGAATTTAGATCTTATAAAAAATGCTTGCTTAATAG
The DNA here is from genome assembly GCA_013400615.1 of Syrrhaptes paradoxus. Lineage (NCBI taxonomy): Eukaryota > Metazoa > Chordata > Aves > Pterocliformes > Pteroclidae > Syrrhaptes > Syrrhaptes paradoxus. The sequence continues at coordinate 123,474 of VZTO01026991.1, forward strand.
TCTTTGCAGAACAAGATTTTCTATTTATCAACAAAACCAGCAGGAGTTGTACATGTTTGCTTCCAGGACCTCTCAGAGAATGCATTTAGGTGGGAATGGATGCAGTGATGATATTGATTTTGGCCCCAAATCCATTTTATTTGCTAAGTGGGCTACAGCAACTTACAACAAAAAAGACTCCAATGCCAATTTCTTTTGCCTCGGGCTGAATAGCATATCTCACTGCATTATCTGCAGTATGTTTTCACTTGAATTTTTTTCCATTGTAGGTCTGACAGTGAAATAGGAAGTAGCTAATCTTTTTGAGTTGTGTTGTGATTAGTGTTTTTTTTTTTTCTGGGACAGTGATGGTACTTTTAGTAGAAGTCAGTTCTGTTCCATTGAAAAAGCAAATAACTTTTCAGGCATGCCTGTGCTTTAATTGGACCTATTCGAAAACTAAGACACATGGAGGGGAGGGGGGGGGCGGTGGGCAGGGAGGGAGAAGAGAAGGAGGGAGGGAGAAACGGAGGAGCAGAATTGTATTGTAATATTGAATTTGCAATAATTTTGAAATTCTAGATTCAGTCAGACTGTGGGAGGGGACCTGGGACTTCCAGACTAAGATAAAAGCTTTTGGCTTCACAGACGTGCTTTTGATACCCAACTCTTCCTGTATACATTTTATGTGACCAGGGACAAGTTCACTTATCTTGTTCTACCTTCATTCCTTATATATACAAAGAGGATAATACCGCACTCCTACTTGACAAGAATGTTGTGAGGATTAATGTCATAAAGGTGATAAACTGCTATGGGGACCGTGTAAGTGTTGTAGATAAATAGTAGCAGTGAAGACTTCAAAGCCTGGGTGCAGTTGTAGCCCCTGTAGTCCCTCCATCTCTGCCTGGCTAGAAGACTGCCCCATCCATCACGCACAGAGCCAGCCACACTTTCGTGACTGCCAGGTGTGAGTGTTGGTACTCACCCCTCCTTTGGCTCCATTCCCAGGTATAAGATCTTGCTCTCTTTTATTGCAACACTGACAAGACTAAGTGCTGTGCCTTAACAAACTGAAATAGTAAATAGTTCCTACATTCATGTTTAGTAAATAAAAGCTAGCATGAGAGAAACCATGCAGGTTCAGAAGGAAACAGGAGGTCTTGGGGTTTTTTGAGGGGTTTGTTATTTATTTCTTTTTTCTGATCCCTGAGTAATGACAGGACAATTTGAAGTTCAAACAACACAGGATAGAGTTAACAATCTTCACAGGTGATAGCAGTGGCCAGAAACAACCATTAACTTCTGCATGCACTGCCTGTTTGTTAAACTAATATTGCTTGCTCTTTTTTTTTTTTTTTTTTTTTCTTTTGTAAGAGAGAAGTACTTTGATCTTAACAGGGTTGTGTTTTAGTTTTGTGGTAATTTTCAACTTTGGCATTCTTTGTCCTCTGCCAGGTGGCAGTCATGGTTTTTATTCCATGGTTTTATTGATTTGGTCAAAAGTAATTAAAGAGAAAATTTGTTCTTAATTACATTGCCTTGAATTTCCTGAGGCTGGTAACCCTGCTCTCCAGCTGTGTCTTCCCCTAACTCCTTCTCAAATTAACTTTGTTCTCACTATGAAATAAAACAGAATAGCTTGTACTTTTGTTTGTTGCTTTTGGATTGAATAGTGAGTCTGTGCTGCAGCAGATATTGATCTGATAATTTTATTAGGTGCTCCTGCCTTGGTTCATGAACTTTCATGTTTTTAGCATAGCATTCTAATAAGAAACCCTGTGTTAGATTAGCAGAAGTAAGAAACTAATTTTTAAGAAATGTTCATAGATCTTTCTGCTTTCTGAGTGTCCTTTGTGGCTAAAGGGTTCTCTTCACCACTTCTGTAGCCTATTTTAAACTCTGTTAAATGCAAGAAGGAAGTGAGCGCTATTGTGGTGCAAAAGGGTTTTCTTTTTTTCAGTTTAACACAGATTGCATTCATTTCTAGTAGAGTGGAGTTCTGGCAATCCAAAGTGTCTTGGACATTTGGTCTTCTGGAAGAAGATCTGAGGAGAACATTTGTAATGCTGACTTCAGGAGGGGAAAATACCTAGAAAGCATTATCTGAGTATTTTTATTGCCAATATGCAACCAAAAATGTGAATAAAAGGCTTTGGGAGTACTACATGTACCTAATTACTGGTGTGTTGCTCCAAGGCCATGTAAATGACAGAAACAAGATAGAAATTGAAGCAGTATAGAGAGATGTCATACACAAGTGATACTTTTTTGCTTGCTTGCTTGTTTGTGTTGACTTCCAGGGGTGCACTTCAAAATTTTCAAATCTCACATTTTTCAAATCATCTTAATGGAAAGGGTTTATGGAGACTCTAAAGATGGCAGGCAGCTCAAACAATGGAGGTGCTTGAGGGGTTAAAACGAACTGTAGGGTAAATGCACTGTCAACAGTGGTATTACAACTGAGATTAATTTGATCTAATCGTTTTACAAAAATTACCAAACTTATCAGAATTAGGTAAATATTCTTTGGAGACAAAAAATAAGAGGATTTTCCCAAGGAATATGATAAACAGAAGGAAATTGGGCTAAACAATACCAAGCTATTAGAGATGGTTTTATTATGAAAACAACAGTCTTTCCGTACATAGGCTTTCCATCACAATAATATCTGAATGCTTCATAAATTTTAATGAAAGAGAAGTGTTATTTTTTCCATTTCAGACATGGGGAGTAGAGGTAGAATGAGCCATGGATTTTTGTACTAAAATTCATTGTAGTAAAGAAAAAAGAGGCTTCAGCTAGCTGGAATAAGGTGTTAAATGTTTTACTTAGGATGTCAGAGGAAATTTCTGACAGGTGAAATTGTATCTACTTATTCCAAATCTCATTCTCATGCCTTCACTAGCAGACAACCTTTCACTTTTCAGTTGCCTCCTTCCATTTTCCCAATATGTCTGTATTGACAGTAATGTGTTCATTGGAATGCAGAAGGAGACCTAACAGGACTGGAACTCCCTTGCTTATTAAAACTACCCATGGTAAAGCAGTGGGATGAGTGCCCCTTTCTGTCAATATCAGGACCATTTCTGACCAGAGACCAAGGAATGGAAGCTGCTGCAATAGCTCTTATCAAGTGCTCCCCTTGGCAACAGAGATTCTCAGCTGCAAAGTGCTTTGCATTATTGATATGGTACAGCACAACCTTAACAAATCGGGTATCTTGTCTTTTATGCTTATATATATTTGTATCTGCAGATTTAGTTGTGGCTCTTTTTTTTAAATTGAAGCACGAAAATAACGTTGCTCTTAAAGAGATCTTAATATTCTGCAGTATATTCTTAGTGAAGTCCTTTGCCTCAGAGTCTCTTGTGTTTAATTGAAAATTCCCTTCTGGTCCTGATGTCTGTTCCATGTTCCCCCATTCTAGTAAAAGGGCAGAAAGGGTCAGTATTGAGCAGCAGCAGTAGAAGAAAAAATAGGGGAGGGGGAAAGAATCTTGAGTACTTGGCTAGAATACTGCCTTTAAAATTCAACACTTAGAATCCCACCTGCAGAACAGCAGTAGTCATCTCTATATGTAGTGCTTCACAAAAGCTTTCTAAACGTTTTTGTAAAATTAAAAAATATATTTTACCAGGTCGACCTTGCATTTGGATGACTAAATGTTGGCTTGTGATGAGGCCGTGCTGATTTATTTTCATCAAAACACATTCACAGTTTGCAAATGTAATCATAATGCTCCTATTCAAATGATATATTAGAAGGAAGAGGAGTGCAATGGGTGTGTCAATCTGCTATTTTTTTGACAATAACATATAAACTTAATGAGTTACCCAGGATGAAAAAACTTCAAGAATTGCCAAGGAAATGGGTTCTTTCACCAGCTTAAACAAAAAAACTGAACATGAAGAATGTAGAAGTATCTTTATTGTACCTCGATTCTCTATCTGTGGATGACATAACGTAGCACCAACTTGGGCTATTTCCACAATAAGATTTGGAGAAGAAAGTTGGAAATGATCAGAACTTAGAGAATTACATCTGCAAAGATGACAGGTGTATGAAATGGAGAGAATGTTTGATAAAAGGAAGGATTTGTCAGAGTTGAACAACTTTTAATTTCCAGAGAAGGTGGAAGCATTTGAGAATTGTTAGGATAAAACCTAGACTCTGCAGTAGTGTTTTTTGACTGAAACAAGCTATTCAAAATATTTTGTTCATCCAAAAATACTTTAAGAGCCTTCAATTTTCTTTCTGAAGATGGAGAGGGCACAGAGTAGCCGTCTAAGGCAGTAACAGGAATGCCAGGGCTTCCTGTGTGCCCTTAGCCTGGCGTGATAGCGCTGAAAGGGGTCACCTCCAGCTCCACAGGAGCAGAGCTGTAGACAATCGGATGGCATCGAGCTCCACCTACTGCAGTATTGCTGTAGTTCATTTCACCTAGAGCTGCTGGATATGATCTCAAGAAAAATGACTGTAATCATTTTAATGGAAAACTTTTGAATCATTTCCTCTTGTCATCTCCCTTTAGATGATGTTTCATATATTACTTTGATTTTTTTCTTTTTTAAATTATTGTTCCTTACATATGGAGTTGTATGAGATTTTTGTTACATCATTGTAATGAAAGAAGGAAACGATCACTGAAACAGGCCTTTTGATGGCTTAAAAGGAAATTAGATGAACTATGATGAAAGCCTCCATAAGCTGGAAACACTAAAAAAACCCAAATACTCAAACTCCAAAGATTGTTCAGGTTGTCATGATAATATATTGTCAAGGTTAACAAATTAGACATACCGGTATTGTTTTCTCTCGTTTTTTTTGTATTGGCCCTGCAAATTAAAAAGTTAAAGTTCTACTGTTCTGTAACTATGTATTGTTACCTTTTTAAGCTCAGATTGTGCCTTTTCAATACATGACGTAGTAATGAAAGAAAGTTGTAGAAAAAGAAGGTTCCCTTCTGTTTTCTGTGGTAAAACAGATTGAATCACATTATCAGTGCCTGTGGTGTACATGACACCTCCCTTCCCTGAGCAACTGTGCAAAGGTTAGGTAGGTTCATAGCTCTTTCTCCTTTCCTCGTGAGCTGGCTGGACAGAGGTATGATGCAGGGAAATATTGTACTTGAGAAAACTTTTCTTCAGTGCTCTGTGGCATTAAACACCGGAATCTAGCTGAATGGTTCCTTACCCTATACTAGTGGTCAGTGTACTGGTGCTTTCAAGCCATTGAAACCTTAAGGCTACACATCCCACCCCTCTCCTTCCCTTGAGTAGTAAATTATTCTGAGAGATTCTCAATTGGTTTTAATCATGTCATTCAAGGTATTGTTGACTGTAAAAGCAATGGTACCTGGCCACTGGCAACATTTTGCTGCTTCTGGAAAAAAAAAAAAGTGTCAGTGGCGAAGCATACTGGAAATACTGCTATTCCTGGAGTGTAAGATGCTTCTGCTCCAAGTCCAAATCAGGGGGTGCAGTTTTTTTTCTATCTTTCTCTTTGAATACAGATAATGTGTGCAATTTAAAAAAAGTCTCACCAGCATCAGTCTGCTGCATGCTATTACTGTAGCAGGGAAGATGAGGAGAAAACTGATAAACTTTTACAGTTTTTGACTTGTTGTGTTATGGGATGATGGTGTGGTGGTTAGCATTACAGATTACAAATAGATGTGCAATGCACAGAACGTAGCCATATGGAAATAGTAGCAGAAAAGGAGAAAGAAGATTGAAGGATCCACAGATAGATATTTACTATTCAGAATCTGCTTCTTACTGCAAATAGTCAAAATAAATAAACTTTATCTTTGTAAGAAATATACCAAATATTGACAAAGTTTTGTAATGACAAATGCTTAAATTTTATTTTCCCTAAAGTTAAGTGTAACAGTCTCCATACTGAATGCATACTCATCCCCAGTAATCTCTGATTAACATTTCCTGTAGGTGAAGTATGGGTGCCCACTCAAGGTGTGAAATGATTCCTCTCTTGTTCAGTGTGTGTATGTGGCTTTTCTCAATCACCAAGGTGGGCTGTGTTGGTAGCTCTCTGTAGGATTTGTGCTTCTGAGCCGTGTCAATCTGCCGTCTGTCTCTGCTGCTGAAAAATCTTGGTCAAGTGCACTTCAACTGCATGAAACAGTGGAGCCTTTGGACTTCTTTTTGATGTTTCTGTAGTTCATCCTTATACTCTGCCTGCAGAAAATCTTCTTTCCGTTCCTGATACTTTGCTCTTAGTACCATTTCTGGATTTGGGGTTGGTTGTTTGTTTTCCCAGTTCTCTATTTGTTTGTGGACTGCCTCACTCATTACAGGAACACATTGGTGTTTGCAGTTCTCCAGTGGGTAAAGATACTGTTCCTTATGCTTCTAACCTCCTGTTCTGCTGAAATGTTACGCAGAAACATAAATTTGGAAATAATTTTGTGTCTTTTTGGGTGAAGATTCCAACAAGCAAAGTGCTCTGCTCTCAATCTTCTTTTTAATATTTCTAGGCTTTGCTCTGTTGTGCAAAAGCTATATACAGCATAGCATGTATTTCATGCACAGCTGAGTCTGCTGTGCAGCCATTTTTGTGCATTAGCTATACCTTGACTATATGGGTACAACTTGCTAGGGCCTCAAGCTTTGCTTTGCTTGGAATCAATAAATGAACTCTTTGATCTAAAACTAGTGCAGAAAGGAATTACTCTTTTCATATCCTTTGAGCCTGAGCATGATACTCTGCTGAGTGATCTGAAGTCTTTTATTAACCTGCCTATACAATTTTTTTTTAATAGGGAGGAATATGTCTTCCTTCCACTTGAATAAACTGATGGTTGAAGGACTAAAAGTGTGCTTGTGTTTGACTTCAGGGCTTTTTGTGAGTCTGTGCCTTCCTTGTGGGTGAAAGCACAGACCCAAGAATAGTGGTCTATGATAGTGTGTATCTTCAGGGAAAAGCAACTACAGATAACTAATTTCCTATTCCTGGTTCTGGAAATTGGATTTCTTTTTATGTTAGACACACTAGCCTGTATAACAGTCTTCCAAGAGAAAAGTTACATTTTCTAAGCATTTAAGCATAGTAATTTAGAAAGTGTGTATGCATTTTGCACTGTAGCTTGTCAGCAGGTACTTCATATGAGAATCTACTTGTGCACCAAAATTTAGTGACATTTTAAGTTTTTCCTACAATAGACTAGCCTTTATTTTTGCTTTAGTTTGCATCTCTGTAGAAAAATTTATTTTCACCACTTAATTTTGAAAATTATGATCTGCTACAGGTCATAATGGTAGGTAGCTAGCAGTATTTCATATATGGTTATGTATTTTTGTTCATTTTTTAGGAACCAGTGGAAAAAGATGTGCAGGAAAAACCACCCCAAGAAGTGACTGAGATTCCTACTGACAAGTACTCTTTCAGTCCAGAGGTGAGACTACTGGTGAAGCTTTGATTCCAGATGGAGTTAAAGGAGGCAACAGACAAACACATTTTAATTATTCATATAATTAATTCTGCTTGCTGAATTCAAGGTTTAAAGCCTTACTGTACATAAGGAACCAGCCTTTTGCTGACTGATGGACATTTCATGGGTTTTATCTAGTAAAACTTCTTCTGAAGGTATCGGGAAAAATCACTGACGAGTGAGATATAGGGTTCTACTTGTAATTTGGTAAAAATAGTCTCTGAAAATTCAACTTAGCTCTGTTAGTTATTCCATGCATCAATTCTATATACAGCATAGCATGTATTTCATCCACAGCTGGATGAAAGACTGACCTTTAAACTGTATTACAGTTTAGCACAGAAGTAGCTAATACATTAAAAATTAGTTTTTTTATTTCAAAAATGCATATTTTGATTAAAGTATGTAGGTCAATATTGCACATCCTTAGATCTCAAAAACCTAAAGCTGAAAGGGCTGTTCCTTTGGGTGCATGTAGAGCTGCACAAATTAACAGTTGTTCAAGATCTCGCCTATGCTCAGTTTTTTACCTTTGCCTGGTGGGACTTTAACCTACAATTTTAAATATTGAAAGACCTGGAGATAATTTTACTTAAATGCCACTTTTTGGTCAGTACAGAACAGTTACAGTGGTGAGTCTGTTCTAGTTCATCCAAGACAACCAACGTGTATGCTCTATTTGATGTGTACTTAGGCCCGTCATACAGCAAGGCAGACTTACAGTATAGTCTGTGACACTCTATCCCAAAGCAATTCAAGCTTTGTAAATATAAGTAAAATGTTGGAATGAAACACATTTTAATTTATCTGTGTACATTTATCAATTTACCTAAATTTTATTTGGCAATCCAGAAAAAATACTTTAAGACAACATGGATGAAAAGTTAGGTTATTTAAAATGTGATCCATCTCCTTTCTCTTTGGAACAAAAATTAATGCCAGGCAGCTGATTTGATCATAATTTTTTATAAAAGAAGAATCAAATGTAAAATGTAAACAAAGAGAAAGGGTGATACACTTGCAATTACATGAAAACTGACAACTAACACAATTTTTTAAATTCTTTTTTTTTTTTTTTTTTCTTTAAGAAAGTAAGCACAAGTGTTAGCCTGACTTCAGCATCCAGTAATATCTTGCCTCTCACAACACAGTATTTAATTTCCTTTTTTATCTGACTCAAATTTAACGGATTTGTTGGAAGCTAACAAACTTGAAAAGTAAGATGTGCTGTGGAAATCCTGCTAAGAGGTGCAGCAGTGCCAGATGTTTTACTGGCAGAAGTACTCTGGCTTGAATACCAGAAACATTCTACCAACCCATTCATTTATTGATTTTTCTCTTTTCAGTTCTCATTTACAATTATTATTTTTATCTATACATCTCATTAAAAATAAATCTTTTGTTTGCACTTTCCAGAATGTTGTCTTAAAGTTAAAAACATACTAAGAAAGGGTGAAGTATGCAGCTCAATCTTACAGAAGCTGTTGTCCATGCAGAGCATCGATTGTTTCAGCAATCAAAAACAGTATACTCAGATGTGCATAAGTATTTGAAATATGAGTTGCAGGCAAGCATTTTCTCTACAGATCTGAGATCTGCACTATCCTACTGCATACTTTCCCAGGTGCATAATAAAGGATCTTCTTTATTTCCTTTAGAGAGAATTTATTTTTCTGGACACCTTAGGACACTTATGAAATGCGTGGAACTGCCTCAAGTCTCTGCACACCAGCACTATGCTTAGGCTTCACCTCAGTCTCTGCACACCAGCACTATGCTTCCC
>VZTO01026992.1:1997-41427 GCA_013400615.1 Syrrhaptes paradoxus
TTTTACTGTGGTGCTCCAGGCAAGGTTGTTAAAAGCTTTAGTGATACAAATGGAAATAAGTGTGACTGCTAAGTTTGAGGACCAGATTCTACCAACCTTGTTTGAATTAAGTCTAGCTGTACAAAAGGAGCCATTGACACTTGCTTGATAACATCTGAAGAAAGCTTCTTCTCAGTGCAAATAAAGGCACAAGCCAACTTTAAAAACAGACAACTTAGCATGAGCTCTGTTTGGTATGCTGGAAGAAAGGAGCAATATACACATATGTTAAAAACACATAAGAGATGTCTGTTCATGTGTTTTCTTGTCGCACTTGGGGGTACATATAATAGGTATTGTACAAATTTGTGCTTCTGAATGTGAATTATGTTGCTTCTTTTTAGTGAAATCTGTCATGATTATTACTAATTTAATCAGCTCAGTATATCTTCTGAAAGAGTAGACATAAGCTATTCTTTATTTGACCATTACTTACACAGCATTTAGCTATTTGGATTTGAACCAAAAACAGAAGTCATACCCTTGTGTAATTATGGCTATTTGATTGACGATCATGACATTTTTAAATTTTATGCATTGTAAAAGATGGAAAAAATACCTTTAAGGTTTGCCCTTTATGAAATTAAAGAATTAAAAATTAATCTGAGAATCGCACAATTGCAGTGAGGAATTTTCAGTTATCATTTCACCTAGCAAAGGGCAATAATTCTCCCTGACCTGTTTCTCTCCCATACTGAGAAACTAGATTTAATATTTTGACAGTGTTTTGAGATGAAAAGGTAAATCTTGTCAGGAATGTCCAAACGTAGTTTGCTAATAGGCTCAAAAGCTAGGCAACCTTTGAAGGAAAAAGCATTTATATTTACATGAGCAACAGAAATAGATTTGCCTCTCAGTAAAGACTTCTATACTTTTTTAAAAAAGTATACATGTCAACAGTTGGCCATGGAAAAGCTTGTATAGTAGCATTTTTCCAGTTATTCAGGCTGCTTGTCACACAAACCATGACCTTAGCTGTAAGCCCACTGTCTCAGGATCTCCAGACTTAATTCTGACCCCTGGACCAGTTGTTCTTTGCTGCATCATTTATATACTGCATCTCCTTTCCCTCCTGTTCATTGATGTCTAGTGCAGTGATTTCCCATACAGATTGCAACTACAGGAGAAAGAGAGAATTAATTGATTTTCCTCAGATTAATTGCTCATGTTGATCCTCACAAACTGAAGAAGTTTTGAGTCACTGAGTTGTTCTGTTTGAAAAGGCGAACGATGAAGCATAATTACTCTTTCCTGTTTTTTCTTTGTCCCTTTCTCATTAATCTATTGAAGGCAATGTTTCCTAATTTTTTTGTGTTTCTATCCATGCTGATGAATAATGTGAATGAGACAAACAAACAAACAATCAAAAAACAACCAAAAATCCCTACACTGTAAATGGTTTACTTTCTCTCATGGTCAAGAAAGTACCGTTCTACCTGGACATACATTGCTCTGTGTTCTGTACTGGTGCAGGTGGGAAAGGCCCAGAAGTACTATGAGTAATAATACCTAGAGAAAGAAGGGCATTTTGTTTAAAATTTACCACAGTATTATTTTCTGAAAAAATAAAGTCCTTAAATATTCCTTCAATAGTAAGTGTGCGTATTGCTAAGTGTACTACTTGAAAAATCAGTCTTCTGCCTTTGACATTCGTTCTGCAAGCACCACATGTTTCGATTAAAAGTTCAAGAAGCAAATGGAAATACTTAGTTCTATCTTACAGCCCTTATTAAAACAGAGTGAAAACTCAATAGTATTTGAGTTAGTGTTTTCCTGCTCTTGATTCAGTCATCTGGTTTTTGTTTGCTTGTAGTAGTATGATAGAGTTTCCACAAGCAAGCATTTTACATGATGGTCCTGTACAGGGAGAATTAATTTTCAAGTGTGATCACAGCATATTGTCAGGAAGGATTTATCACCAAACCCATTAAGATTAATTAAAATTTTTTATCTATTTTGAACTGTTATTTTTGAAGGTAATATAGCTGCAAGTAATGTAGGAATTTAACTCTAAATTCAGGAGACAATAATTATACTCTGAGGTTTCAAACAAAATTTATTAACACATTGTTATCCATAGTGCTTGGCACCCTCACTAAATTGCTGAGTAAAGATTCAGTGAAGAATGAACACAGCAGTTGAATGTCTGAGCTTTCTCCTCATGAATATGATTTATTTAAGAAGGAAATATATCCCATCCAAAACATTTCTACTTAGTAGAAATGTTGACAGTGGTCTTAGTATTTTATAAGGAGGTGACCTTTGTTATCTGCTATGTCTGCTATGGAAAACTGTGTTACCACTGACAAAAATAAAACAATACAGCAGATTAGGCAGTTTAAAATAGGCAAGACATAGAAAACAAAGTGAAAATACAGAAGTAATAAAACTGTCTAATTTATTTTTCTGTATCTTAGTCCTTTATTGCAGAAGAACATCTTCCTTAGAATTTTTTATTATCATGATGTTTGTTGTTGTTTTGACTATTTCTATAGCTTTTACCTTGGATGTGACTAGTAAAAGAGAATATATAGTAGTTCACTCAGCTCAGAGTCGCATTGTTTTGTATGCTCATGTTTAGACACGTAAGATCATCTCAACTGAAATAATTCATTTTTTTTCTGGACTTAATTTTTAGTCTTTTTTACTTCAGTAAAAGACTTTAAAATATTTTAATTCTTAGACTTTAAAAGCCCTTATGAGACAGGGGGTTTTAAATTTAACAAGGGCTCAGAGAATAACTCTATTCAGAATAGCTGTTGGGACAATATATGATTAACGTTTGCCGTGCTTGCGAAGACAGGATGAGAGGATCAAAGCTGTGATGATAAGGGGAGGATCTGCTAACCCAAACGAGAGGAAAGAATGCAACACCTGCAAGGCCACGGAGATAGGGAGGGCTGCTTGGGCCTCAAGCAGGCCCCAAACAAGCTGGGCAGCATCCTGGTTCTTTGGACTGAGACCAAGAGACCAGGAGGTGAGAAGTTCAACTCCGATGAAGACTCATTTACTTCATCCCATCGACCACCGGACGACCACCAGGGAGCACTACGCAGGCGCAGAAGGACTCTTTAGCTAATTATAATACAAAGCGGGGCTGGGCGGGGCTAGGTAATTAATATGAATGAATGGATTACGAAACTTAATGCATATGCAACGTTTTGGGGAATAAATAGAGGGATAGGTTTTGTGAAAAGGCGCGCATGTCTTTGGTGGAGCTATCCCCCATGCGCCTCAACGCTGAATAAACTACATACCTACTTTACAACTTTCACAAGTTGTGGAGTCTTTCTGCTTCACTTACATATGTTTTTTGCTCTCATAACTATTGTAACAGAAGAAGTTTTGTAATTATTCAAATGATTTTGTACCCTGTTCACTAAGCAGACTTTGATACACTAGGAAAATCCAAGGTCACTCAATGTCAGATATTTTACAAAGGGCAAGAGCCATCTTCCATCTTTATTTATATGTCTGCAGATGACCTAAACAGACTTGCAGGGCCATCTACATTTATACACAGAAACACTCCCTCACCTTATAGATTTGAGATTGCACAGATCAGCAAATCCCAGCAACATGATTTAGAGGCATTAGGATTGCTGGCAGCCTTCATGTATCCTGGCTGCAAATCAAAACAAAGGTTTGAAAAAAGCATAGAGAACTGGAGTATCTTGCTGATCTCTGTGTATTTAAAACTTTTGGAGTCAAATTGGATTATTCTATTATCTAGATTTTGTTAAGGAATGCAGACAATTCTGTGGGTTTTGATATGGATTTTCAGTTAATATTGCCCTCCTTACTATTTGATACTCGGTTATGTCTCAGTAGAATTATAAGAAATCTTTCAATAGCTTACAGCTGTGTTTCAAATGCACATGTATTCATTGATGAACAGAACATAGAAATGTGCAGAGATTGGGAGGCCACAAGGAATAATCCTTCTTAATCTTTCTCCATTCTTCTTACTCTATTAAACATATTGCATGACTTGCTTAATTAGTTTGCTAAGGTACAATTCTTTTTTTTTTTTTTTTAAATGTGAAGTGATGGTAAATATTGTTACTGTTTCTTCAGCCGCAAACATACTTGCAATCTTCCGGTTACTGCTCATCTGCTGGCACTGATGTAGCAAACATTTTGGAAAACTGTTTCAGAAAGTGGGCTGTTGACTCTGAGAGACCTGAAAACCTAGCATCATGCCAAAAGAGATATCAGGATTTTCCTGTACAGAGCTACTTCTTAATGAAATTGGTACTGAACACTAAGTCAATCTGCACAGAAAAAAAAAAGTACTTTTTTTTTGGGGGGTGGTGAGGGGTGGGGAAGGAGGATAAAGAGAAGTAATGTTTATATTTTTGTCATATTTTTCTTTTAAGTAGAAGCAGAATGCACTTTAGTACAATACAACATACTTGATGTTACTTTGAAGAGTTTTGTGGTAGAAGCTAGGAACTTCTTTCATATACCAGGTCTCTATTGTCTAAAGGGCTGGACCTGGAAGTACAACCCATTCGATTTGTTCATTTGGACTATATTTACTCCATCCAGGAAACAGTAATAAAACCCTGTGAAGACACCAGGCAGTGGTTCTTCAGTTTCCTCATCAGGGAAGTAGAAACATGATGAAGTAGGAAGCCTTTAGCAAGTTCAAAAGCTATTTGGTGAAAATAATTATAGAAACAACTGCAATAGAGATTCCATTCCACTTGCCAGCCGCTTTCCCTGCCTGTGTAAAAATTTTAGATTGAGAGTATCTGCTGTATTCATTATGCAAACTTGTTAATCATGGAAGGAAAGAGAATCTCTTCATGACTGTCTGCTGTTGTCACATGAATCCTTTAGATAGATTTAATTTTCATTTGTATTTGCATTGTGCAAGCCTTTTTACTCAAAAGCATACTGTATGTCTTAAGTTGAAAAAAATTACTGCATTTTAGAAATGTCCAGCCACAACTCTTACATTCCTGATCTTGCCATATTACAGCCCTTTAATTGTTCGTACTGAGCTAATGCAAAGTGGACAGTAAAGGACTCATACGTTTCACAAAACTGGTGCCTTAAAAGCTACCAATCCCACACCTTTTCCCTTCTGAGGCTGAGGAGTGTCAGCAGGACTCTCCATCTGCAAGCATGTGTATATGCATGTACTCATTTTATTGCAAAACATTTTCGCTTCTCCCTGACACTCAAGAGCCTTTGTTTTCAGATTTGTTCTTTTTCAAGTTTGATGGATGGGAAGTGTTAAGAAAGGACTGGAATCTTATTTTGGGAAGCATTTAAATCTTACCTAGGCTAGTGTTTCAAACCCTTTTCAGAATCTGATGGCCCTGAGACAACCTACTACTAGATAAGTGTCCCTGCAGATCGTGCCACTTGTGATGGATGTACAGCCTTGGTTTATTGTAGGTTCTTGAGTTCAGAATGTTGGAGAAAAGGTCACAAGGAGGATACTGAATTACATTGTCTGTGTGCCATAAAACAAGAGCAACCTCCAAATTTGTCAGGGTTAACATAGGGGCAAATTCATACAGGTACATACTTAAATTGATGAGGCACACGTGTGAATTGGTAAAGGAAATTTGATGCACCATACTATTGAAATCTAAGTAAACCAAATATTGTTAAACATTCTTAAAGATAAAATGAATTATACATGAAGTATATGGATTATTTGTCGCAGGCAAACAATGGTGACACTTTTGTCTGTCACTTAGTATGACAAGGTTAGTATGTTTTATTCAAAAGTTTTAAGCAGTAAAATGATTTGTATGCATTACTCTTTCATTAGACTTCTAGGTAAAGCAGAAAGCAGCAGTTATTCTGAAATAAATAAATAAAGTGGTAAACCAGAATTCCAGAATTCTGTCATCTTTAAAACTCATGCTGAAGTTCTCTTGTTATCTGGAGACCAAAAAAAAAAAAATTAAAAAATCAGAAAAGTGAAGGAAAAGGAAACAAGGCAGCAGCCCCTTCCTCAAAAAAGTTTACATAATGAGCAGCAAACTGAAAAACCGAGACACACTGGTAACAGAGTCTATGGTTTTATATAAATTAAAAGAAACATCTGCTAGAACAGAAAATGAAAAGATGTAATGTGAAAAGAACTTTCTGCATTATATGAGATAAAAAAATGGGGAAAAAAGTCCTCCTTCCTTGGTTATAATTTAAGGTCTAAGGAAGCGCAGAAGTTTGAGGTTCAAATTCTACTCTTATAATTCAGAAGTCCCTTAGCTTTCTGGAACACTCTTTGTGTAATCTTTCCTTAATATAACCAAATAAACCTTTTCCAACTGGCAAATAAAATTAATTATTCAGTGAGCCAGAGAACAGAAAAATGGGAATAACTTTCCGCACTAGTGGTTGCGAAATTCTGCAGAGAATTGGGAAAATTGGGTTCAATCTCTGCTCTGGATGACAGAAAGAGGTCATGGATTTCCCATGTCACAAATAACTGTCTCAGTGTGTGACAGAAAAAACAGACATGAAAGTAAGGGCTGATAAGAGAATCAGCAGCTTAATCTGCTTCCAGGCTTGCTGATCAAGTTATCAGCACTTCTAACAAGAGTCAAGTGGGACTGCTTGATGACTATAAATCAGTTTGTAATCTCAAGCAGGGTATCTCCTGGACTCTAGAAGCTATAAAGAGGATCTTTTTGTTCTAACACTCTTAGCACAATCACTGATTGTGTGGTGACAACACCTAATGTCATTAAGAAGGACTCAAATGTACAAGTGTCATGGCATTCCAGATATTTATAGTGTTTGTAGTGTTTAATCCCAGATGGCAAGAAGCCCCATACAGTCTCTCACTCACTCTCCTCCACGTGGGTTGGGGGAGACAATCAGAAGGGTAAAAGTGAGAAAACTCGTGGGTTGAGATAAAGAAAGTTTGATAGGGAAAGCAAAAATTGCTCACACAAGCAGTGCAAAACAAGGAATTCAGGTGTTCAGACATCTCTGGGAAAGCAGGTCTCCAGCACATGTAGTGGTTACTCGGGAAGACAAAACGCTGTAATTCTGAATGTTCTTTCTTCTTGTCTCAGCTTCATACGCTGAGCATTATGTCATAATATATGGTCAGTTTGGTTCAGCTGTCTCAGCTATGTCCTTTCCCATCTTGTGCACCCCCAGCCTCCTCACAGGTGGGGTGGTGTGCGAAGCAGAAGAGGCCTTGACTGTGTGTAAGCACTGCTCAGCAATAGCTAAAACATCCCTGGGTTAATAACACTGTTTCCAGCAGAAATCCAAAACTATACTAGCTAGTATGGAGGAAATTAACTCTATCTCACCCAAAAAGAGCACAGTGTTTTACAAAGAACACACATGGTCCAGCGATAATATAAATGACAACCTGCTGACAGACTACTGTTGTAGAAAACTTCAAAGCACAACTGTGCAATGTGTAAAAACAGATTTTTTTATTGTTTCTGAAAATATTGTTCTTCATTTGTTTGAAACTTTAAAGTCTAACTTGGTCATGGCTTTAAAACTCAGATGAACTATTAAACATGAAAAAAATTGTTTTTAAAACATCAGATAAGTTAATGGATGATTAGCTGTATTTATGAACAAGAGTTGCAGTTGTACTTTGGCAAATATTAATCTAAAAAGCATGACATTTGGTAGAGTAATCAATTTATACTACAAGGAACATAGACTTGGTACAGCAGTATTTCTAAGTTCTTTGTCCCCATCTCAAATCTCAAGTGGCAAACAATGCCAGGTTTATTCAAAACTCTTTTTTGATTCTTTACATATTTAATCTCAATTTCTAAAGATATTTTAATTACTTCAATTTACATGTACACCTTATTAATATGATAGTTATAAAACTAAAGATGATGTCTACATAGTATGGAACATGGTACTCCTTCAGCCATGTGCCACCTACTGCTCTACACTGTTATAGTTTCTTGTTTTTCAGCCTCTAGTTCTTAAAATGCTGCTGTGTTGTTATGAATTGAGCTGTGTCTTAATGAAGAATTGAGTAGCATCTTAATAATACATGATGCCATTGTGCATTGAATAGCATAAATAAAACAAGTAAGAAAGCTTCTACACGATTTTGAATTAAGAAACAAATTTTATTTCAAAGATTATTTGTTAAAATTGTCTGTAGATCAAATTCACAGGTCATAAAATCATAATTTACTGGTTTACCAGCTGGTTACTTTTCAATTTCTTGTTCAGCTGTCATGAGATTATTACCAATGCTTCACACTTAATATCAATTTTCCTCTAATAAACAAACCTCATTTTGCTACAGGTAATGCTTTGGTGTGTTTTAGTTGCCCTCATTTGCTCTAAAAGCAAGTGGTAATGCATAAAAAAAGATAAATATTATTTGTACCTGAGCTGGTTGTTGTTTTTGGGTCTCAGCTGTGATCTTTCTGGATTCACAGATTTGAATTCTTTGGAAAAGTACTGTCTTGCATGGTTTGAGCATAAAATAGGTTTATGCTACATCCTTTTGAAGTTCAAATTATTTCTTTTTTTTCTTTATTGTTTTTTGAATTATGCTGAATTTCAAAAATATTTATTTCAAAAATATATTTTCCTCATTTTATATGCCTCCGTTTACCTAATTCTGTAAGCTAGTTTAATAAAACTTTGTGTTTCCAGATGGAGACATTAAATGGACACTTACAGTTTGATGCCACTCCCCACTCAAGAATGTTGTATGTAACTATACTGTACTGTGTATTTGGTCTTCCCTAACCTGTCAACATCCTATTTTTACTGGAAATGAAAACTGGTAAAATGCATCCTGAATTGAAAAAGTAGGAAGAGGAAAGGGGTTATGCAGATGATTAGTGCAACTGCATGACATGTTATTTGGATAGTTGCCTATAGGATGGAGAATTTGCACCGAATTTTCCTTAACTTTCCTCGTAAACATGCTACTTAAGGTACAACCAAATTCTTTGTGCAATCCTGAACATGGATTTAGTGAGGTCCTTTATGTCTCAGGCTACTACATAACAAAATAATTTGTTTTCCCAAACAATAAGCTCTTTGCATTATGTGGTATATAACTTGTTTAGCTATTTTTATAACTTTTTGTCTATGATAGAAAAGATATACTGACCCACAGACTCTTAACTGAATACATTAGGCTTCTTGCTATATTATGCACCCACAGTTAATAGCTATAATTGATTAGGGCCTTATCTGGATTCAGAAGACTAAGTAATGCAAATTGTTTTACAGTTCCTTAATAGAGCCTGCTGAATGAGAAAATCAGGAGATTTCAAGGCTTACTGTCTGTTTGGAGATACACAAAAGCAGTGGCTACAGCTGAGATCTAATGCTACTGATATTAACTCTTACGCACATGGATAATAACTGTCGTCTGTATTTGTAAATATTGCTATTCTGTTCATTTATTAGTAATAACTAAAAAAAAAAGAGAAAAAAAAGGCAGAACAGCTTCTTCCTCCACTCCCCGCCCTCCCCTTCCCCCAGCCCCCTTTCTATTTCCACTTCCATTTTCTCTCTGGATTTTCTGCACAGCTACTGAGAACTAGAGAGACTGATACTATATTCTCTGGGAGAATTTTCAGCAGATAAAAGAGTTCACAGAGAGAGCATGGAAATTTATCTGAACGTTTGCAGTCCCCACCAGAACAGTCAGCTACTTAAATAAATAGAATAACCAGATGCTTGATGTCATATACAGCCGTGTCAGCACAATGCCATCTTGCAGGTGTGTCTCTCCTAGAAACAACATCACACTGCCAGGCTGCTGACATTGCCAGCATCACATGTTTCAGAGGTTGTACTTTGGGGAAAGGAAGTCATGCTGGCTAGCCAACAGGGCAGATAAATAGCCAAATATCTTTTGTTTATGAGAATTAAGTTCTTCTGAAGTTCATATGCACTTAGTTAATCTCAGTTTATTTTGCACAGTGCGGTGGCACAGTGGAGACCATGAATGTTTGGGGCAACATTCACAACTCATTAAACCAGTCAGGAAAAAGAAAGGAATCCTTGGGTTTAGCCAATAGGTGTGAGGACAGGGCTTGTGGCTCATTGGGACCAGGACTGGCAGGAGGAGTGGTCTGACAGGACTCCCATGTGCTTGGGGCAGGAGCACTGTGCAGCCCAGCCCTGGGTAGGAAAAACTCTGGCAGTGATGCTGGTGGGGTCAGGGGCAGCTCTGGGGAGAAGGTCCTGGGTCTTGTTTGACAGCAAGCTGAGCAGGGCCAGAGAGGCTGATGATATGGGAAAGATTTTTTCCCTGAGAATGGAAGGTCACTGGGGCTGATGCCCAGGGAGGTGGTTCTGTGTCCTTCCTTGGAGGGTTTCCAGTTCCCACAGGATAAAACCCTGAACAATGTGGTCTAGGCAGCTGGTTAGACTGGAGACCTCCTGAGGTCCCTGACAGACTGAAATGTCTTAGGATCAATCTTATCATCTTCTGACTGATTTAAAATTATGGAATCAATTTCTGAATTATTTTTTAATTATAGGGAAAGAAAGACTTTTCCTCTGTTGGTGAGTCAAAATTTGTGCTACCTTATGTAGAGAAGAAATATCTTATAAAAGGAATTTGTTGTAAATTTCATTACAGTTATGAATTAGGCTCTGCTTGTTTCTACCAAATATAATATTGATTTTTTGTTTTCCTTTTGATCTGAAGCATTTAGAAAACTTTTTACAAGATGCAGAGATACAAATTGCCTTTCAAATGTGCTTTGCAATGAGATTTTCCTTTTCTAATTTTGTTGTCAAACAACACCTTTGTTGATTCAAGAGCTACATTTGCTGTACAAGAGTACTGTTGAGAGTTCTACATTCAATGAAGGAAGGCTTAAAGATTCCTCTATATGTAGAATCATTGGGAATAGGTATTCCAGAGGGCTGATTTTTAAACCCATATTTTTTTCTCTATATATTCTTTTCTTTGTGGATGTTTGCATTTCTACTTTTTTGATTAATAGCACTTGGTAGTTCAGAGATGAATTCACACAGAGTATGTAGTGTTTGCAATTAATTTACTAACCACATGAATAATCATTTTTTTATCCTCTGTGTGTGTACACTAAATTTTTTCACTGTCATTTACACATTTTGATCTTGATGTTTTTTTAATTACAGCAGCCAGTTATTTATCTCTGGTGTAAATCTATTAAAGAAAGCTAAATCCTGGTCCATCTGTAGTGTGTGCATCCCATTTCCCCTTCTGTCATCACTTTGTCTGGGGAGATTAGATTTAAAGGGCCCCGTTATTCACTGTTTACAGACCCTGATCACTGATTAAGTTATTATGAGCACACAAGTAAAGTGGAGCAGACTGAAAAATCAAAAATAAGCTTCGTCCATGGGGGAAAAAAGATTTTGATATTTGGTTTTAAATGTACGAAGAGCAAGTGCTACTTATATTTAGTTGTACTGTGTCATATTTGATAGTGCTTTGTCATTTTCAACTTTTTTAGAACAAGGTGTGAAAACAGAATTCCTTTTATCACCACCTTCTAGCTGAACATTACATAAAGCCATTTAGAGGATCAAATCCTAGCATTTCTCTGTAGCAAGCAGCCTTAGCTCATGCAGTGGCATCACACGGATTGTAAATCATGGCATGATCTGACACCTAGTTTAATCTGGGAAGTGACCAAATTTAAACACTGGCATATCTTCCATTGAAATCATTCCTTCAATGAAAAACAAAAAAGTATTTCCTAATAGGTAGTACAAATTAAAATAATATATATAAATAATTTATACTAAAAATTACTTCTTTTAAATTTACTTGATAGCTCATTGGCAAATTAAAAAATGATTCTTCAAGTGAAAGGACAAGCAAGCTATCTCTTCTAATCTCTCACTATCTGGCTTAGATTTCATATCACAAGAGGCAAAAACTTCAATATTCATAAAATCAAAGAATCATGGAATTTTTTGGGTTGGAAGGGACCTTACAGATCATCTAGTTCTACCTCCCTCCCATGGCCTTGAACCTGGCCTTGAACACCTCCAGGGATGGGGCATCCACAGCTTCTCTGGGCGACCTGTGCCAGTGCCTCACCACACTCACAGTAAAGAATTTCTTCCTAATGTCTAACCTAAATCTACCCCCTTACAGCTTAAAACTGTTACCCCTCATCCTATCACTACACCCCCTGATCAAGAGTGCCTCCCAATCTCTCCTGTAAGCCCCCTTTAATTATTGGAAGGCTTCTAAATGTTCCCCCCCAGAGTGTTTTATTCTATAGGCTAAGCAACCCCAGCATTGTTAGCCTGTCCTCGTACAGGGTGTGCTCTAGCCCTCTGATCTTCTTTGTGGCTCTCCTCTGGACTTGCCCCAAAGCTCCACGTCTTTCCTTTACTGAGGACTCCAGAGCTGGATGCAGTACTCCAGGTGGGGTCTCACGAGAGCAGAGTAGAGGGTGAGAATCACCTCTCTGAACCTGCTGGTCACACTTCTTTTCATGCAGCCCAGGACACGGTTGGCTCTTTGGGCTGCAAGTGCACATTGCTGAGTCATATTAAGCTTCCCATTGAACAACATTCCCAAGTCCTTCTCCTCAGGGCTGCTTTTCAATCCATTCTCCTCCCAGCCTGTATTTGTGCTTGGGGTTGCCCTCACCCATGTGCAGGACCTTGAACTTGGCCTTGTTGAACTTAATGAAGTTTGTGCTAGACCATCTCTCAAGTCAGTCAAGGTCCCTCTGGATGGCATCCCTTCCTTCCAGCTTACACAATTTTCAGTAAAAGTATTCATCTGTATTGCGAATTGCTAATGTAGATCTTCATGCTCAGAACAGCAGACACTATCCTCTTCTGCATCCCATTCACTACACTACCAAGAAGCTAACAGGTCAGTGACTGAAAGGAATTATTCTCCAGGTCTACAGTGGGATCATCAGTATGTACTCTTTCAGGATATGAACCAGCGTGCTCAAATCTTTAGTATTATCCATCCCTCTAAAAATTAAAATGGATTGAAAACCACTACCAACATTGTCAATATCCTATTTTTCCTGTATTTCCTGTATTTGGAAGAACCAGGACAACATGCACATTTTGATGTAAAACTAATTTGTATGACTGCATTATATGGGTTCCACAAGTTTCAACTGTTTTGTAAAGCAGGTCTTCAGTAATTAAGTGTAGGAAATAAATACCTATAAATTAAGATCCTCTTAATTTAATGTTAAGCGGCAAATCAAGGTTAGCATCTATCCATTTATGCTAGATTTCACTGGTGCTGTGTGGACACTAAGTAACTCTCCCTATGTTCTCAATGTCTAATTTTTTTTCATTTATATTTAGAGCAGTTCTCCAAGGATAAAAGTTTCTTGCCTAGCTAACCGTAAGTATTATGGCATGTAGAAATGATCTAAATCATGCAATAATGCAGTAAGCTTGTGCCAGTGTTACTTTTTACTGATGGTAAATCAGACTCTGTTGAAGCCTATTCAGAGTTCTCTTTGTTAAAGGCTAAAGAAAATGTATTAATGTGCTTTCTGAGTAGTCTTAATGTAGAAAGCAATCTTGTTTGGAAGAAGGGGCTTGAGACAGATAAGAGAATGGTGTTTTCCAGAGAGGTGAGATTAGTAAGCCTTTAGACAAAACAGAAAATAAAAAATATAAAAAATGCGTGCTGCCTTTGTGGGGGATTTTTCACTGGCTTTACCATGGTGTGGAAGAACTGAAAGAGAAAGTGACTCAGCAGCCCTCGCTATGGGAGGATTTGAGGACTCAGAGGCTTCCTGAAACCTCCAGTGGTATCTGCCTAGGAAATCTCTCGATCTCTTGGATTGTTGATAAAGCTATCATCTAAGAAATGTCATGAATCTGCTAGAGTTATCACTAGCTGAGATCAGAGAAGAAAGGTTTTCTAAAGCATCTTTGCAGTATGACTTCTGGATCATTTGTAGGTTGAATATATCTAAACCACACCATAGTCTCTGAGATCAGGGGAAAATAGGATAGTATGCAGGGGCCTGGAGAGCTAGTGCACATTCTAAGAAACTGAGACTTTGCTGTTGATAGTAATAAGTTGAACAATGACAAAACAAAATGAAAAAGTTCAAAATATTTACTCTGTTTTTGCGGGACTATGAAAAATAAGTTTTAGTAGTCAACTGTGCTCAGATCTGTGGTTCTTTATACAGGGCTTTATATATATATGTCATTCAGTAGGGTAGAAAACACTTATATTTATGGGATTATTTGGTGTTTGCAACACGCTGGCCATGACAATAGCACTGAGATGCCCATGCCCTAATCTGTGTTATGTTCTGAAAGATATCTAAATGGAAAATTGTCCTTTTTTTGCTGCTTTAAAGAACATGCAAGCAACTTATCTATAAAGACTACAAACTGTGTAAGAAAATGCCAAAGGAAGAAAACACAGTACTGATGATCTTGGTGAATATTCATATATATCACTTGGAAGATTTTTTTCCTCTTTTGATTTTCATTTCAGATATGGAAGTGCATAAAAATGAAAGAACCTGCAAAAGGTCTAAAAAAAGCATTCTAACTTTATATCAATTGTATTTATCTGGACCACCTGTCGGTCACCAAACTCAGATCAGCACTCAATCTTCCAGTTCCTAAGAGCATAATTTAGAGTTTCTCATCTAAGAGGAACCAAAGCATTACTCTCTTTATCTTTCTATGTCTACGCTATTTATTGCTATTTGCGGCGTTACTGAGGTTCTTATCAAGTTATCTCAACAAATATGTGCACACATATGGCAGTGCCTTTTGTTCTGAAGACCTAGACAACTCCAGAATAAAATTTATGACATAGCCTAAATAAATTATGTTCTTCATCAGCCACATGAGTACTTTAACAGATGAAAAAGAATCCAGGAAATATACATCTTCTGTCCATACAGGAAACATTATTCAAATCATATTCTGTTTGCACTCTGGTCAGTTCAGAAAACTAGCTTCAACTCTGATAGTCTCCTTTTCTAGGAGCTTATATGTTTTTAAATGGTAGGATTTTGAATAGGATTGAACACTAAGTACTGTAGCCATATCAACAGCTTGAGTAAATCAGTTTGTAGACTCTGCAGTGCATACTGAAAAAATGGTCCATTTTGCAAATCTGTATCCTGCACACATCATATGGTTCACTAATTCTCTGGCATTGCTTGTTCCATTCCTTACTCTCTTCTGTACCTTCTGCACACAGCTGCACATAGCTGTTGAGAGATGAACATTTTTATCTTTGGAGGAAACAGGGACAGATGAGAGTCAGTCTACTGCTATTTATGATTTATGATATAATTTGAGAGGAAGCAGTGCAGAAAACTGTACTTGCATTTTGGCTGTGTAAAGTCTGTCTGAGAATCAGAATTGGGACATTTTTCTTATGTTAGAAATCTTGTGACAAGGATGACAGTAGAATTTTAAATGCCATTTCTGAACCACTGCACATGCTGAAGTCCTGTTCTGCAAGGTGCTCAGTGTCCTTAGTTTCCTTCAATAAACCCAGAATTTATATAAAACACATTTATTCTAGATACAACCAAGCAAAGTGGTGGCTTTTGTGATGGTAACTTATGACCAAACTGTACTTTCCTCATCCTCATTATAAACTTGATGCCTTCAGTAAAATAGGACAGAATCAATACAAATAAAAGTGTTAATAAACACTGTAGTTGAGATTCACAAGATTATTCAGGTATTAAAACAGCTCAAGGTAATCACAGATACTATGCCATACGAAGAAACACCTCAAAAAAACACAACACCAAAAAAAACAGACAAGTACAAATAGTTTTTTGAAATATTCCATAATGCAAATGGAGAGATCCTTCATGTTTAGATTATCGCTTTTACAAGGTTTAAAATATTTTAAAAAACAAATAAAGGAACAAAAATAAGCAGAATCTGCTCTGAATTTCCTCACATTTGTTTCCTTGTGCAGTAAATGTTTCACCATGTTTTCTCACATAATTATTATTAAATAGTCCATTTGAGTCACCTGAGTTTATTATGTGTATGCACAAGGGAAGCCCAGCTACTGGAACAGAAGGATTACTTTAGGTGAAGAGTACCTAAGTGTGCAGAGTAGAATGTAGCGGATATGGTTCTGAGCTATCCTTGACTAAACGGCTGCCTACTCTAGCAGTTGCATTAAGCCTGTTTAAACAGTTTATTCAACCAGTGCAGCACTCTAAGGGTTACTGAGCACGAGAAGCTCTGCTTCGTATCATTTGATGCTGTAGAGATTCATCCCCAGTTCACATTATGTGTGAGACTAAGAAACAAATTGGAAAGTAGAGAAGGCTGAAGAAAGCCTTAAGAGAAACACTGCATTCAACTTCTTTCATTCCTGTCTGACCCATGTGCTTGTCCGTTTAGAGGAGATTTTGGAAATTTTGTGCACACATACACGTGCTCATACGTTTCAGTTAGAGTTCTGAACCATAGCCTCTAATCTCCAGGCTTTTTCTTCCTCTCTCTCTTTCTTGCCTAACTCCTGTAACATTTGCAGGAGTACTATAGCTCTATTTATACAACTTCAAGTCCCCAGTGCTGGAGGATCATAATTGCAAACCTCTTTGCTCCCTCTAACACCACTTTAATAGCAATTACATTGGAAGATAAATTCGTTGGAGCATTCTTTTCCGATGTGAATGTAAAAAGACGAGTCCTAACTGAAGTCTTGCACCACTTTGATGTTACAGATGGGTCAAATTAGTCTGTTGAGCTGTATGAAGCACCTTTTAACTTGAAAAAAAAAACCAAACCAAAACAGCAAAACGAATCAAGTGGGACATCTTATTGTTTTAGCCAAGGATGAATAACTTTTAGCATATTCAGCACATCTTTCCTTAACTCCTTCCAATACTTTTTGGTCAGTTACTTAATTAGGATCAGCAAGTTGCACCCATTCTTCACAATGACCTACTTAGTTTTCAGTTACATTCATGCAAGAGCTTTGTTTGCTGCAGCTGTTAAAGTATGTAAAGCTGCTGAAAGGAACAATATTTCGTAATGAATTTTGAGATTTCAAAACCACTTTTCATTATAGGGTATAAAAATGCAACATCTTTTATGTTTTGGAGAAGGATGTAAAGACAAAGGAAATAAACCAGAAAGCGCGAGATATACACACACAGAAAAATTGCTAAGAAATTAATGTGAGATTTTGTAAAACAAACTCTGAATGCAGCAGAGAAGGTGCTTAATCCTAAATTGCTTATGTTTGAAATGTAATTTTAAATATCAGCTGCTGATAGCTCTAAACTTGTTCTCTTGAAGAAATATTCCAACTAAAAAATGATTAGCACTATTTTTAAATCTTATACATTTTGGTTTACTTTGTCTAGAATTTTCAGTTGGAGAAGTTAGTAAACAATATTTTATGAACTGTAAACATAAGTGTTGTGTGTTTCACTTTTTTACATTTTTGTTTTCTATTAGTTTTTTCTCCTTTAGACAATAAAATATTCAATAATCGTGCCAAGATTGTCACTCACTCTCATGCACATTCTAATTTTATTTGTTATTTTTGTGTGCTTAATTTTTTGACATCTTGGCAGACATTTCATATAGTCTTACTTTTTGAATTTGGGGAGTGTTATGACTATGACTTTGGATAGGGAGGAAAAAACCTCCAGCCAGCATACATCAATTGTATTTCCGAAACCATCAACAGAAAAGAAGTAATATAAATGGGAAAATAGTTAGATCCTGATTTTGTTAAGAATTTCTAGATACTGCCAGTACCTTTCACCATGTAGTGATATAAAGTGGTAAAGAACATAAAGTAATCCTTTCCTAAGCACCTGTCAGTGTATTTGTCTTCCAGTAATCAAATTTATTATTTGAATTGATACATGAATTTGATGCAGGACATGAGAATTATTTCTACAGTACAAACATAAAACTCATTTATTTCTCTATTTCTATATTTATGGTGAACACAATTTTTAAATGATTGCAGATGAAATGTAAGACATTTATCAAAGTTACAGGAAAATGCAGAAGAAATGGGATAGAGGGAAAAGAGATCAGCTGAAATATAACATTGAAAGAAATAATCAGATTAGAACAGTAGGAAAAAAACAGTTCTGAGACGGTTCTGAGGTAGTGATTTGTTCTCAGGGCAGCCTTGACAGAATCCAGTCAGCTTTTCAGACCATTAGCTCAGAACCAGACAGCATAGCTTTACGTTTGTTCAACAAAATGCAGAAAGCCCCCACCTTTACTAGGGTGGCTTTGTTGTAGCTGGCTGGACAAGTGCATGTTTCTCCCAGAGCTGATGATCTAATGGAAGTTAATGAGACTGAAGGATCATGCTTAGAAGTAGGAAGGTGTGGGGAACCTTTTTAGAAGAAAAATACCTATGTTTATGAGAACTTTATTAGGAGAAAAATACTCATGTTTGTCAGAACCTTTTTTTAGAAAAAGGACCTCATGCAGTTGATGTCTGCTGCAGGAGAAAATAACACCTGCAAGGGATGAGAAAGAAAGCAATTGCTCAGGATGTGAGTGAGATAAGGAGAAATTGAAGATAAACAATCAACAGGATTAGGTAATGTTAAGGGTCCCGTTCCCAGGACCCTAGTTAGCCAATAGTAACTCTGTCTTTAAGATTTTTAAATCATTGTATCCAATCAGTGATTGCCAAATCTGTGTGAATTCTGTATAAAAGTGTGCAATTGAGGCATAATAAACGGCTACAGCATGATCATATTGGTCTGCGTCTGAGTCCCTACCAGCGGCAGGGAGGTGAAAATTTAATCTATGAAGCTAAATCCTGCTCTTGCAGCCCCCAGTACAACTCTAGTGGAGCCATGAATAGAGCTAGTCTAAAGTTGCTCAGCAAAAAAGCATGGACAGTTTGACTTTTATGGCTAATATGTTAAAAGAAGAAGTCATATCCCACGACCTTTAGAGGAGGGTTGGATGAAGACTTCCTGCCAGAAACATAATGGGTAATTCAAGTCCCACAGAGACACTGGAAAAAATCCTCTCAACCTCAGCGGGCTTTGCAACAGGTAGCAAGGTGCTGCACACCCTTAGCTCCTTTTGCTTTCCAGAGCAAGCACCACAGAAACGCACAATCAATGCAGCAGCAACATTTTATCACTGCACAGTCTGCATAAGTCTAATTAAAGCTGTTGGCAGAAGCTATATCAAATCGTGTGTACTATGAACAATGCTGATAGAAATGTGCAAGTAAAAATATTGTGTCAGCCAATGCAGACAGACTGTGTCGTGTTGTAAAGACTGTATTATACACAGAGTGCCTCAGGCTATATCATCAGTGCAATCTTTCCTCTTTTTCTTTCTTCCATTAAGAAACACATGTTATCACTCTTCACAGATTTTTAATTTTTTTTTTTTTTCTACTGCATTTTACTATGGAAACAATCTCGGATCTCCGATAACACAATGTGGGTTTCAGTAGTAAGCAGTAATTTTGGAGCTGTTTCTACTTCAGCTACTGAATGTAACTCACTTTTTTAGGCTATTGAGTGGATCAGGTATTTTGTCCCTGTTATTTGCTTGTTGCAAAGAGATTGCCAACCTAAAATATGTATTATTTTTTTCTCTAAACAGAATTGCATTGCGGTATGTAAAACTAAACTCTTTGTTTGAAAACCCAGTTGCAAACAACTCAGCTTTTGATATGTGGGCAACACTTGCATAACTGCAAAACCACATGACTTTCTGCTGTTAGATGAAGATGAGGAATTTTGAGTTTGAATAATAGTATAATTGGTTTTGTAGATATTAGTTGAATTACATAGATGAATAATAGGAAGTCTATCATTAGAGCAGGTTTTAATTGTCTGTTCTCTTGACCTCTCCTTATTTATATTTAATTATTTAGTAATTATATTCCTAATGCATATGAGTGCTTGAATACCATATACCAGATAAAAAGAGGGTGTGATGCATTCAACAGAAATATTCAATTTGAGCAATCACTCTAGCAACTGGAGTCACTAAGTACATTTTAAGCTTGTATTGCGTGTATAAACGTACATGTTTGCTTTTAAGCATGTGCCTTATTTAGAGGTACTCAGGATGAATTGGTCTGACTGGTGCAATGGTACTGAAGATGACAGCACCCTTTACACTTTCAGGTTTGAATTAGAGCTGAGTGAAAAACGATATGTTCATCCCCATGGGAAATTTTACCACTGAACTGTCAAGAAAATCTTGCAAGGATTTGTTCAGCATACTACTCTGAATCATTTTCAGCATCTTCCAGTGAGCTATATGTACTGCAGAAAAGATTCAAGCAATGTAGAAGAGCTCATAGATAGCTCAAGCTGCCATACATCTTTATCCAACTGCCAGACTTAGGAGCTATGCATAAGGCAGGACACAGGGTAGGCTATGTGATCTTTGCTTTCAGAGTGAGTGAGACATGCAGTAATAAGCCCATATGAAACTACTACCAAATGAGAATATTTACAATACTTATATTTTATTTAGAAGCGGGTCTTTCTTATATTTTATTAATTTTAACTTTCATTTGACATAATATTTTTTTTTTAATTTTCAGAGGTAAAGTTTTGAATAAGATTAAAAAATCCTGATTGACTCCTCAATAAGAAAAACTGCCTGTTGCACATATGCCTCTGATATCTACTGGGCAGGCAATAGACCTGGGTGTATGTGATCTGGGAATTTTCTGGAGTGCATTGATGGCAATTTCTCAACACAGTTGATTGATGAGCTGACCAGGGGACATTCTCTACCGGCTCTTTTTGTCACAAGCAGTGAAAAAGTGGCTGGGTATGCGGTGGTCAAGGGCAGTCTTTAGTGCAGTCACCATGTTCCAGTCCTCAGAACAGCAGATTTTGTCTTGTCCTGGGACTCTCTCACCAAGATCTCACAGGAAACTGGGCCGGAGAGTAAAGGTGACCAAGAGACCTTGCAAAGTTCAAGGACTTTTTGGAGCGAGTCCAGAGGGGGGCCACAAGGATAGCCAGAGGACTGGAACTCCTCCTGTACAGGACAGGCTGAGAGATTTGGGGCTGCTCAGCCTGCTGAAGAGAAAGTTCAGGGGAGACCTTATAGCAGCCTTCCAGTACCTGAAGGGGGCCTACAGGAGAGACAGGAAAACACTCTTTATCAGAGAGTGTAGTTACAGGACAAGGGGTAACAACTTCAAGCTGAAAGAAGGTAGATTTAGATCAGACATTGGAGAGAAATTTTTTACTGTGAGGGTGGTAAGGCACTGGCACAGGTTGCCCAGAGAAGCTGTGGATGCCACGCCCCAGGAAGTGTTGAAGGCCAGGTTGGGTGAGGTTTTGAGCATCTTGGCGTAGAGGAAGGTGTCCCTGCCCATGGCAAGGGGTTTGGAACTAGATGATCTCTAAGGTCCCTTCCAATACAAACCATTCTATGATTCTATGCCAATTCCTCAAACCACAAGATGAACCCTTTCCAACAGAGAGTCAGGAACAGGGAGCTTCTGAGTGAGCTCAGAGGCTAACATGAAGCATTCAGAAGTGGAAATGGAGGTGGACTGTCTTTGAGGAATACAGAGATACTGCCTGAACATGTAGAGTTGAAACAATCTAGTCCTCAGACAGACTGGAAAACACTGAGGGATGTGGAGGATCAGAAGAGAGACTTCCTCCAAAAGGAAAGGATAAGGTTAGCATGTGTCTGCTGCTCAGGAGGCAACCTCATAACCAAGGGTGTTGAAAAGCCAAATTTGTCAATGAATTTTTTTTTGTCCTAGATTTCACATGTAAGACCTGCCTTCAGGCTCTCAGGTTGCTGTGGAAGCTGTGGGCTCCTGGGGGTTTTGGCAACTGTCCCACCACTCCCAGCTGTGGAGCAGGGCAGGCTGGTGGGCAGCCGGGGCAGCCCTAGCCCTGTCCATTGGGCGTATCATCCCTGGGAAGGGGACAAGGTCTGTATAAGAACGATATGGCATGGCAAGTTCCAGGTTATCTGGAAAATGGTTCTTGCATATGGGTGTAGCCACACCCATACTGTGCTTTGCTCAGGATTTAGTAGACCCTATTCTTTAGGATAAGTGATACCTTAAGTTTTAAACAGCCTATGTCTGTTATGTTGGGTGATTTTCTGAACTGTGTCCATAGCTGGTAGTTGACAAAAAATGAAGTACTTGTTGAGAAAAATCAGAAAGTGTGGACAAACCAGGTCAATCAGCTGCTATTTAATATGTTGGACAGAACTATAAAAAAGGTAATGATGACAATTTTACATTACATCCTTTCAGCTGAAGTCATATATACAGTGATATCTGCAAAGCACAAGTGTGTATACTACTTCTACATATCAATGGAACAAAACCCAGAAAGGACTGCCATGCTATTTTGAATAATATTGCTGTCCAAAAGACTCCTTTCAACTCTCTTTCCCCCAGTAACATCTTAATGAAACAAAATAAAATTCTTAAACCTTACGCTAGTTAGCAACTGCCATATTTTTTTTAATAGGATAGATGTAGAAAAAATCATTTTTTTCTTTCTAAATCATAAAAAAATATCAATCAGTTTATCAGTGTGAACCTACACAAGGTGTTCCATTTCTTTACATCAGGAATAGATAATTTGATCAGAATCAAAATATGCACTATTATTTTGACATGGGTATCACATGGTAATTTCTACTGACCAAAAACTGGCATGCATGGATGACTCATTTTTCTTAGCCATGGGCTGTTGCTTGCAGTTACAATGGTTCTCCGATTCGGTGTGATGCATGTCTCTTACTGTGTAGGTACAGTGCATAGCACATCGCAGTACCTGCTGGTTATAAACTTGAAGAGGTCCTGTGATTTTTCACCAGCAATTTTAAGAAAACTAGACAGTCACAACTGTCACAGACGGGACCCCTACTTATCCCCTCCCGCATGGTGTTGTTTATCCACGTTTATGTCTCAAACAATGGGCAGAACATTCGGCAGAACATTTCTGAAGAAGAGGCACCACCATGTCTATCAACAGCTCAGGCAGAACATGTTGAAAGGAAAGGTTATTTTGTGAAGGAACACTAGTGAGTTATTAATGTTCTGAGTGACCTGTTGAGGTGAGGCATGGGTGCTGAGGGCTAGAGTCGTCTCCCTGGTGGAGAACCAGCTGCCCCTCCCTCCCCTCCTCCGTCCAAGGCAACCTGGATGCAGGGCTGTTGCTGTCCCCCAAAGGTCAACCTGGAAGGTGACCTAAATAAAGGGCATTACACCTTTAGGCCTTGTGGACTAAAATCACACAGCTTAGGACAGGGCTGTGTATTTGATGGTGCATGTACAAGTTACAGTCATAAGCAGACATTTCAGGATTTTTAGTTCATTTTTTGTTATTAATACATGATACGTAGAGCTGTGTGCTGGGCATGCCCAGAGGTTAAGTCAGGTCCAGGGTCAGTCCAGGAGTTGGGGAGAGGGCCAATGACAGGGCTGGAGACAAAGGTATGGCCTGTGTCCGAGCCCCACTGAGGAGAACAGGATACGGTGTAGGTGCCAGTCCCATGGTCAGGGGCTTGAGGCATCCCAGAGGAGACGTGGCAGGGCACGGTAAGGCCCATGAATGCTCTCAGGGACCTGACCCTCACCATGTTAGCTCTGGCCAGTTCTTTGTAACATATCAGAATTATAAAACACCTACCTGAAACTATTAAAGCGCCAACTGACTCTGTCATCCAGGAATGAAATATAAACAAAGCTAAATGAAATATTCACTGATTTATTTATTTGATCCAGAGGATGAAAAATCAACAAAATGCAAGTTAGTAGATAACACAATGAATAGGAAAATTTACCTGTAAAAAACAGGCAAGCAAAATACTAATAATTCAATTGTTTCCTGTAATAAACTCATACTAAAAGTTTTGTTCATTTTCTAATCTCACTTTCCTCAACATCAAAGAAGATAATGTCTTTTTTTAAGAGAATGATACCACTGAGACACACCAAGCAATGAGCTGTATCTGTGCATGAAGAGTACTACTGTTTTTTCACTTAGATATACGTTTTCTTGTACGTGTTTTGCAAATCTCCCTCTCCCAAGTCTTTGCAGGGTCACTTCCCTCTGCCTTTTGTAGACTTGCAGTATATTTTATTGAAAACAGTAGTTAGCTCTAGAACAAGATCACTTTCTTAGCAAGGGGTAGAGAAACATTTATTTATAAGTCTGGCA
Organism: Syrrhaptes paradoxus; assembly: GCA_013400615.1. Classification (NCBI taxonomy): domain Eukaryota; kingdom Metazoa; phylum Chordata; class Aves; order Pterocliformes; family Pteroclidae; genus Syrrhaptes; species Syrrhaptes paradoxus. The sequence goes on from VZTO01026992.1 coordinate 26,150, forward strand.
ACATTTTATTTCCCCAAAAGTAAATTAAAGCATGCAGCAGCAAGATTGGAACAAAATATTATTGCCAAACAGTCTACGCATGTAAACAGACTAACCAAAGTTATTTTCCTAAGTCTGGTTTAAGCAAATGGTGTGATGAGTTGGGGAATTTAGGTACATTTTGTGCATAAATTAGCTGTTTTCTGTTGACAACAGGCTTTTATTGTTGTCTGCATATATTTAAACCAAAATATTCTGAAAGTAATAAGAACCCAAGATCTTAAAAGGATTACGTAATACAAAGACATACATAATTTTGTGTGACCAATCTATAAGAATCCCTCTTCCAGTCTGAAACAGCAAGAATTGCAACTCATGTTCAAAAGGAGAAAAATACAGTATTGTAATTCTTAAACATTTCTGAAGTCTGGAAATTAGTGTCCTAAGATAAAAAACTCAAAAGAGTAAGCATTGAGACTCCTTGTTGCTTATGAAGGACACAAGCTGCCTGTCTGAAAAAGGAATCCAGGAGCCGTCATTCAAGCTCATATTCAACTTTGAGTTGAAATGCTATTATTAGGAATGAAAGGAAGTCATTCACTTTCCCCGATTGATGTATATCATGAAAGTTCATATGTCATACTAAAGAGAGCAACAAACAGGGAGAACCTCAGTAGACACATTACTGAACTGGAAAGTTCTTACTGTTTATAGGCAGCTACCACTACAGCCAGATTATAAAAGCTGAACAAAAATTCTTATTTGTCAAATGCTGCCCCAAAATATCATTACCACTGGCAGAGGGAAAAATTCCAATGTTTCTTCCCACTCTTGCCAAGAGTGAAGGGTGAGCTGCTTACCAAGACCTCTTAAAAATCAAAAGCTTTTTTGGATGTCAGATTAGAGCAAAGATGCTGATGAATGTTAAGTAAATCCTAGCTATCTGCTGCCTGCCAGCATACATTCAGATCAGAGCACAGCTACTGATCAGCGTTAGGTACACCTTGGCTATCTGCTACCTGCCAGCATCCATTAACACATTTGCTAGCACTTCTGTGTTTTCATACCCTTTTTTAATATATGTTTATTTCCTTCTACCCTGTTTCCAGATTGGCTTTGGCTAACCCTTTGCACTAAAAGTACAATCTGAAAAGGCACCATTCATAGCAGCCATGCAATGAGTGCAATAGTAGTTTTGATGCTTTCTGACTTAACATTCAGCCTAAGCTATTTATATTGCATGGTTTGAGATACATAACCTTGGAGGATTTACTGAAAATTAAATTCAGTTCTGTTCTTCAAAATGCTAAGAAGTTGAATCAATTTCATTTTTTTTTATGCTGTCATATATATAATTACCATTGTGTTTTTCTGACAGCATTTTAGTTTGGGGTTGAATGGACAATTCATACCATAAACTCAATCAAGTCTACAGAGTCACTGCAATTCAGGTTTCAATGATGTGTGATATTACTGAATGATCAGTCAGGATGTTAATTCTAAATCCAAGATGCGAGTATTTGTTGGTTATATGCTTCTGTTGAATTAGACAAAATTGAAAATATTTTCAGTTTATCAAATCTTTCTGCACCCTTGCTTTTGACTCTAAGATTCTGCCATTTCCAGACACATACTTATTTCAGATGGCTATCCTTTCTCGAGTTTAAGTTATCATCACAGACCATGTGATATAAAATATAGAGCATATTGGCCTGTATTCTAGCATTGCAGGTGCTAAAGTTTTAAACTTATTTCATAGTTGCTGAGAGTACACTTGTCTGAGACTATGTGAAATCATCACAGAATGTTTTATATTTCTGATTGCTTGAATGACAGAAGTCCCTAAGGATCTCAGCAGGGGTCAGAATTTAATGGTCCCAAGCATTTCACAAACTGTGAAAAACAGTCATTACACTAGAGACTTCAGCCTAAGGTTTAGGCATCATGCAACAGGTGGGTAAGGCAGATGGTGAGCTGGATGGGAAGACAAAGCATTTATATAAACAGGTGCTTTCACAAAAGTTTGTAGCCATGGGTGGTCACCAGCCATATCTGTGCAAGGTGGTATATTGAAATTCTCGTGGCAATCACAACTTCTTCTTTTGTTCTTAAAAAAATAAACAACATGATTTGCTTAAGGGCCGTATTAAGTTCTTTTTAGTGATGTTTATTGAGTTTATAAAAAAGATTTTTTTAATATCAATTTTGTTTAAAAGAATTTGGTTAAGCTGTAAATTATATAAAATTGATGTTGTTCAGATTTGAATTCTAAAACTACAAATGAGCCTACTCACCTTTTTTAGTTATCTTTATGTAAAAGAGTAATTTTTGCATGTTTAAGAAACACGCTATGGAAAAAGGTATGCAGACAAAAAAGGGTCAAAGACAATACAATAATTTATTTTTTTCTCTGATAAAATAAATTGTGTGGACTCCAGAAACCACTAACATTTAATAGAAAGCAAATGGTCAATGCCACTCTTTGCCATTTTGCAATAGACCATTGAGAAAGTTGTCTGTCTGCTGCCTTTCAATCACTCGACTTTCATCTAGAAATCAGAAAATCAATAATTACCTGTGCAGTTAGTGGGAATTAACCTTCAGGTTTTAGGTCAGTGGAAGAAGAGTTCCTTACTTTGATTCATTATTAATTTGAGAAAAAAATGTATATAACAGAATACTCTATTTTCCTTTTCTTTTTCCTATAACATCCACATATGCACTATTTTTCACTATTATCCAGGGTGATTTTATTCTAATCTTCAAAATGTTTGACCTGTTAGGCTTCTGTAAACAGTGTATTAACATGTCATTCAGAAGAGCCATTGGCCAACTTGTTTTTCTTTTCCTTAAATGTATGTTGTCTGTGGTACAATGTGCACAGAGATGGCAACTCATGTCAGTGATTCAGCAAGATTATCAATGTGCTGCAGATCCAGTATCATTTATAAACCTGTCTACTTTTGTGTCGGGATTGTGGTCTTTCCTATTCCTAATGTGAAGTACGTATTGATAGAAGCCATATCTAGTTAATCACAGAGAGCATTGTCTTATTCCTCCAAAATGCTTCATTTCAGCTTATTGGTTTGTTTGAATGTCACAAGAAACAAATTTTCTTGTTACAAATTTATCCCAATAGTACAGCCAAACAAATATCCCTGAATTTCTGTGCTTTGCCAAGTATCACTGAACACATCCCTCTTCCTAGAAAATGTTAATAGCTGGAATGAACTCAAGAGTCTTAGAGACTAGCAACACTTACTGGACAGACTACTTCTATTCCTATAGCTAGATAGGGAATTTTGTGTTAGCCAAGAATTCTGGGGAATCAATTTCTTGTTGACTATTAATGACTGATAAATTAGAAGAGAAGGATATATCAGAGACCTCATATTCACTTGCTGACGAGGGAAAATTTAGTAATCATTAATATATAAAATAACCTTAAATTGTAAATTATGTTGCTTCTAGCAAGTTTTCATTCTGGCTAGGTGACATTCTGCATAAACTGCAAAACCCTTTATCTGCCTTCTGCCAGGTCTCCTGTTGGAAAGGCTAGGTAAGGTCTGCTGATAGTTTTCTTAAACTTGGAAGCAAGCGGGATAATAAAATCCCTGCCTCTTTTTGATAATAATGTGGCTCCAATTTGGTTCATAGTGTCACTTTTTGCAAATATGTGCACTTCTACTGACAAACATTCAGTTATAAGAAAACTTTTATCATAATTTACAGAAATTAGTAAAGGAACTCTCATGGAGCTGTAATTTGAGTATAATTCAGTGTGATGAAAGCACAATGGAAGTCCTTAAATTAATATTTAAAAATAATTATAAATTCCTTCTTACAAATTTACAATAATCCTATTTTACTAGACTCTACCAGTCAAGAATTTTAAAAGTAGACCATGTACATCCTTTAATAAAATCTGTCTATTATTTTGTCTGTTAAAACACTAATGCAGACCTAAAATAAGTAGAAAATGCCTGGATTTTTGTTCAGATTTAAACATGAAAACAGACATTTCTGTAAAAAGCAAATGGGCAATAACCCCCCCTGCCAAAAAACTGAAATGAAGAGGTTAAACTTAACGTATGCAGTCTTAGAACACTCTTTCACATTATTTTCTTAGCTCTACTTTCTTTTCTGACAGTAGATTTAAGTAGATTTTCAACAAAACACTATTTCTGATTTTACTAAAATGAAACATAATTCTAGAGGAACTTACTTTACTTCTGCTTGTTTTCCAGTCGTGTTTTATTCAAAACAATAAATTGTGTATTCCTTATCCCACAGGAGGTCTAGTCCACACATTGAACCTCATTCTTTTTATATCAAGGAATCAACTTCCCATGGTCTGAAATGCATGCAGTCTGAAATATGGAAAAAGATAATTTATGTGATCAAAATATGTGTGAGTAGGAGCTTTACTACAAGGAGCTAGGTGTCAGCTTCGGGAGATTTGGGCTGACTACATTTGAGTGTTTTTCCAGTGTTGTTAAACTGTTTTAGTGTACAAAAAAAGGCCCTTGGATATAACTTAGAGAAACTGAGATTTTGTCAGCACAGTATATTCCACATTCCCCTGAATGAAATAACTTGGAGTAGAAAATGTATTCTAAATTGTTGTTACAAGGTGAATTGATGCTAAAGCTTTTCCAAATAATCTGCCAGTTCTGTCTTTCGCCTCAATGTTTTCTGGTTAACAACATCTCAATTTTCCTGTGCTAGCCTGGCCTAGCTCTTCTGAACAAAATTATTAATGTCTCAGCCTGTATATTCCTTACAGGTAATAACTTTGTTATTACACCCTTTAATAGCTTCATGACTGCTATGTCAGAAAGTCTCTTCAGGCACCTGTAAATTCTGGGGCAGATTTGGTTTTGCTTCACCTGCATGCCTTCCTTCATGAAAATTGTAAATGGCCATGGGTGTGACAGACACAGATCAAAATAAAGGTGTGAGGGGCTTTGGCTCTTCTCTTAGCCATCTGTTAGCTAATACTGGGATGTTTCTTTAGCATGGTGCTGACAGTCAGGAGCTGTAACAAATGCTGGAGACACAGGGCTGCTTCTGCATGAGGGACAGCTCTCCCAGAGAAGTTGAACCACTGCTGTCTTCCCTTTGCAGGAGCTGTTTTGCAGAAGGAAGGAATAGGTCAGTTGCACAAAAGCATGAAAGGAGATTATTTCACCAGATTATCAAAATGATTAAAAGTTTTTAATCAAAACCTAAGAAGGAGAAAATTGTGGCTAACTGAGAGAAAGCACAGTGATAGCAAAGACTGCAAGCTGCTATGTAATAGCCATTCACCAGATCAGAAATGGGCAATAATGACAACTGGACACAGGGGATAAAGTCCAAAACATGGTGTGAATCTGTCCTGAGCAGATCACATCTCCCTCTGACAGGTATCTGAGAGGTTTTTTTCTTTTGCACCATGGCTGAATTTATAGATATCATTATGCCTATCAAGTCTGACTGTATTCTTTCCAAGCTGCTATAGAGAGGGTTTTGATCCTTCGTACCTTTGTGCAAACCAAATCACTGTATTTTGGAAAAAAAACCAAAGCCATAACAAATATTTCATTTACCTTTAATGGTAAAGAGTTGTTTTAACAAAAGGATTTTTAAAATATGCTTTGTACTCTGTATTTGTTGCCTTTATGTTAAAATTAGAAACCCTGCATGTGTCATGGCCTAAGAAACTGAGGAAACTAATTTATCAAAATGTTCATTTCACTGTATTTTTTACAGCTTTTCTTTTTTTATTTGAACTGCCAATTACAGGTGAATAATGGTGCAGTGCACCATTTCTGTAAGAGTTTACACGCAAGCAGGAGAGAACAAGGAGAACCAAATAGTGCCTTTTAAAAGAGATATTGTTTTCCTACAACACAATATGCTTCTGCTTTGTGTGAAATTGTTTGCTTAATATTGTAGATCAAAGTTAATTCTGTTTGAGTCACCCCTGATGAATATAAGGGTTTGTTTTTTTTTTTTATTTTTCAAAATATTCTTACGTTGTCCCTTTCCTTTTCTTGTTGCTGAATACTGAGAACAAACTGCAACTTCAAAAAAATTTTACACATATTCAACTTAAATTGCATACTTTGTGTAACTTGTACATTGAAGAGTTGTCTATCTTCATTTTACTGCTTTTTAAAAATTGTTTTCTCCCATTTTAGTATTTATTGATGGTTGCTGCTGCTTTTTTTCTTGTTCTATTTAGAGTGGTTTATGATGTTTACAAGACTGGAAACAGTGTGTGGATATATGTCTCCACATTTATCTGTAGACTAGGCATCTGTGAAGAAAGCTATTGTACAGTGAAGATGTGCCTTTGTGATTCATGTGTCATCCTGTAGGTGACAGGTCAGTCCCTTACCTGTTTTGTGCTGGCTTTTGATGAGGATAGGTTGATTTTGGTGTCAAAATTTTACTGTCTTTTTTTTTTGTAACACATTTTTCCACACCTGAGACAAAAATGATTTCCTTATTAGAAGTCTTATGTGAAATAATTAGAAATTGAATCCTCAAATATCAGAACTGTGAGACTAGGAAAAAATGTTAAATATTGTTTAATAAAGCTGTCATGGACTCACTTCCACAGGAAGATTTCTCCTTGCTTGGAAGAGCAGCTACAATAACTTACTCTTTAAGTTTCAGCTGTTCTCAAAGACAGTGTAGACACCTGGTGAACACCACTAAAGAAGAAAATATTGCTTGACCTGGAAACTTCATTATGAAAGGTTATCTGCGGTCAGATTTTGCAAGTAAAAAACAGTGTTATACTTCAAATAAAGAAATATTAAAAATTCCCCAGGAGGTCACACTGATGTAGTCTAGCCTGGTAGTCTCCCTCCAACAGTGACAGTGGCATTGGTAGTCTTTTCCCCCTCATATCTCTACAACTTCCAGAATCATCCCAGCATTAAGGAGGTTACCCAGTACCTGTCTATTTTACACGTCTCTTTGAAGACCTGTTATCCATGAATCAGAATAATCCTTTTTTTAAAATTTGCTAATGTTTGCCTTTTGTGATGCTGTATCCTAGATGCTCATTTTCTGCTGTCTAAAAAAAAAAACTTTCTTCTTCTAAATGATCTCCTGATAGTTTCAGCATGTATCCCATGACTCCAGTGTTGCAGAATTTCCTGAGTAGCAGTTCTGCATTTGTCTTACCACCACAATCATGATTTTGCAAATCTTGATTATATTTCTCTACAATCTTTTCAAACTACAGTATCTTCATTCTGGAGCTGCAGAGACCAGAATTGTACATAGTGGCTGAGAAGTGAAAACACTGAATTACAGGTTGTTTTCACAGTATTATTTTGAAATGTTGCTAGTGGACAAGTCTACCATAGTTGTGTAACCAACATTTGTGACACACTATGATTGATCATGGGGTAGAATTTCTCCTTTGCACACTAAGAAATTGTGGAGTGCAAGCACAAATATATTAGAAAATATAAAAATAAAGTTTTTTGTTTCGTTTTTCTTCATATTGTTCAGCCTTTTTAGACATAACATCAGTGTCCTGGTTTCACCTGAGACAGAGTTAACTTTCTTCANTGTCTGTCCTGGGATTGTGGTTTTAGGACTCTCCCTGCTTCAGGATCGTTTGCTGGGAACAGGCTGAGTCTTGGTCTTTGAGTGGTGAGTGGTATCAGTGTGTATCATTCATTTACATATTTGTATATATTATTATCTTCAGTATTATTGTAGTTTAGTTATTAAATTGTTCTTATCTCAACCCATGAGTCTGTTTTGCCTTTAATTCTCTCCCCCATCTCTGGGAGGAGGCAGGGTGAGTGAGCAACTAGAACATTCAGAGAAAATACTTCTGCTCTGCTGTTGACTAGATTATACAAGCAATATAATAAGGAAGAAAATATTTCAGCTGATAGGCATGCCAGGTAATGGATGTAAGTCAGAATATTGCAGGTATAAATAAGGAATAAATCAATTGGTTTTCTGCTTTTTGAAGTTACAAACTTTAAGCCATACTTGCATGCTGGGAAACTATGAAGAGACAAGCATGAGTTCTGTTCTGCACTTAAGAAGTTCTTAACCGTAACAGGTATGGTCTTTGTTACACATAAAGTAAGTAGATCTAGAAGAAAAGTAGAAGGTTAATGAAAATAGATAGAGCTATGTATGCTGACAGAATATATCATTTGCTAGAAAAAAAAATACGAAAAGGAGAGGAGACATGTTGTGGGGAAAACAGCTACTATTTACACTTGAATGCTCACTAAAATCACAAGAAAATGGGATTTTTTTATACTTCTCCACAAAATACACAGCATGACCATTAAAACCACTCTGCTGTAAAAGAAAATAACAACAGGCTTTGTGGTCGATATTATTTGTATACATGTATTACTAATGCTGAGTTTAACCTTGCTGATGCTGACATGTTCTTAGTCTTCACCTTGAAAAAGAGGAGGCATAGTGGTTTTGTAGATAAAACTTGAGGAAAGAGACTTTCTGTTGTCTATGCAGTGGTCATAAATATGGTACACTTCTCACTGGGTAGACAAGCAGAGCCTCCAGATGTTGACCTCCAAGGCTGGTCATTTTACCTACCTAGGTGTAGGCTGAAGTGACCAGGATGGCCAGTTATAGAGTGTTTCATTGTATGGCAATGTATCGCAACCCACCAGTGGCAGCCTGAGTGTCACAACCATTTGCTTTGTATTTTTAATACTTATACTAGTACCTAGAGCATAACTGGGATGCCTTTAAAAAGATCTATATAGATACAAATAATTATGACAGTTCCCCTATTACTTAAGCTTGACAATTGACACTTTTAATGATTGCGTGTTCACTGAGAAACTTCTGCATAGAAACTGCAGCAAGAAGACACCGATATATTGATAACAAATTTATCTTCTGTCAGTGAGCCCTGCCTGTTTCTAGACTTAGATTTTGCTTTCTTTCTCTTCTACTATCTAAATCACTAGGGAGGATGTGCTCACTCTTTTGGGGAACACACACTATGGAGGAAAAAAGGCAGACATGGTATCTTGCTATATCTCTCCTTGTCGCACCTCTTTCTGAATTAAGATCCAGTAGAGTTTGTTAAATATTTACATATATTGACTATTTAATCTATTTTTTTTTTCAGGCTAAAAAGGACTCTGGAAAACTAGATGTATTTGTTCATATTGTATCTCATAGTGCATGTTGGGAAATAATTTATTTTCCTGTGATGCCTTTCTTTCATTCTAAAGTCTTGAGATTTTCTTAAACATTTCTCTATTTTCTTCAAACAATTTAAACCAACTAAAAAACCATATGCTTCAGCAATATTCTTTTTTTTTTTGAGAAAATGGAAAGGAGGAGAGGGCACCACCAACATTCTTGTGTAGCAGAGAAGCCATTTTGCTACAGCAAAAATGTCTAATGGAAAAATACCATCTAGATCTAGCACAGGCACAAGAATAGCTTCACAACAATAAAAGGTTAGAAAAAAAACCAACCCTAAATGTTACTTGAATAAGATGTTTGTTATATTTGTTTAGTTAGATTTTAATTTTAACTTGGCCTGCAGATATAGACGGAGACAAACTTTCAGACTTTGAAGCAAATAGTCCTGCAGGACAGACGAATGAATATTTCATCCTTTGCCTACTGATATTAGAGAAATTGTTGACATAAAAAGCCTCAATTTGAAGAAAATTAGCCCTGGCAGGTGCAAACAGTCCTGGCTCATGCCTTCACATAAAGAATACCTTATTTCCTCACCTTCCTGGAGGTTAAATGAGGATGCATCTCTTGGACTGCTTTGGACTAGATCTTGAGGTAGTATTTTGTGCTACACATCAACTGAAACTAAAAACTGTGCTCACCCCAAAAACCAAGAATGATAACAGTTGGCAATGGATTAGTGAGACATCAGTGATCCCTTGCAGAAATGCAGATGATATTCTTGCCAAAAGGCAACAAGGTAGGTCACTCTCTCCAGAACAGAGATTAAGAGTAATTATTCCATGAAGATTATTTCTTTCCTACTCTGTGAGAGTTCCCTTCACCTGGTACAATCACAGTCTGCTGCAGAGCAGTAGTTTCTTTTTATTCTTGTTTATTATTGCTTGACTGAATCCCAGAGGAACCCTATGGAGCCATAGGTTTTACAAAATGAAGTGAATCATAACAGAAAACACAACGGAGACAAAAACAAAATGAAAAGTCAACCTAGTCTTTTTATATGAAATCTATCTACTTGTAAATATTCATCAGGAAAAGAGCCTGTGTAAACCTCTGCTGATGTGCCTGAATAAAATCCTTCCTCTGGGTATACTTTTAGTTCTGCAGCCAGACTGTTATCAATATGAAACTGAAATGTCACAAGATGCCAAGACTGAAAAGGTGACTGAGAAAAAGGAAAAGGAAAAGGAAAAGGAAAAGGAAAGGGAAAGGGAAAGGGAAAGGGAAAGGGAAAGGAAAAGTGATCCCATACAAAGGCAAATTAAGTAAATATACTTCAGTGGTAATGAACAGTGGTTTCTTGGGGTATATAATTCTATACATTTTTTATCCTATTAATTTCCATGGCATTGATGAAGAAATAATAAAACCGTAAAAGTGATGAAACCATGAAAGAGACTGAGTTTATTTCACCATTTCCAATTGCAATAAAACTATACTAGCTTGTGGAATCTTCGTGGAAATCTGCATTCAATACCACTTAATTCAAAGTCAGTGGCTGCTGTATACTTAACTTTTTAGCCATCTAATGCAGAGAACTAGGAGGCAGCTCAGAATAAATCAGTCTTTCTTTTCAGTCCTCATAGCAGTTTTAAATATGCACTTGTCCAAGCTAAATTTTGCTCATGACACTGAAGAAATTGGCTTACACTGAAACAGTACATAGAAAGAAAAATGAATATATTTGCTCAAGGACATAAATGTCTCTGTCCTTCTTTTATTCTTTTTGTATGTGTGTGTCTCTTTCTTTTCTTTGAACACATACGAGGTTGCATTCACTCAGTAATAGATTCTGCCATCATTACACTGAATAATATCTTATTTTGGGAGAAGTCTCACAGAAATTGGTAGATGACACTTCATGTAAACCAGTGTTGCGGTTGTAGGGAGGTGCTGACACCTCTTTAATGTAAAAGAGGTGTAAAATACGTTATCACTTTGTTTCTTAAAATAAAGGATGAAGGGAAAAGGAAACATTTTGGAAAAAAAAAAGTGTTGTGGTTTACTTGTTTCCAAGGATGGAAGTTTGTATCTGCCGTTTTTTTTCAGGGCATAGTTGAGGGCAACCTGATCCTCCTTGTTACCTGAGCTCTCCACAGCATGTGGGCCACCCACAAGTGACCTTTTGGAATTATTAGATTATGAGTGGCAGCAAACAAAAACAATCAGTATTTTACATTTGGAGTCTGCATCTATTCATGCATAACGGTCTGCTAAATGGAAAGCAAACTAGAGGCCAATATCTGTCTTTTACAACACTTAGTCTAAAATACCTGTATAATTACAGCTCTATAATTAATGCAACTGCATACAGAGGCAACTGTATAGCATTGTTAGCAACCCTTATGATGAAAGATCATATAGCTATTTTTAGTGGAAAGCAAAGTGCATAATATTTCCTATATTCCATTACTATTAGAGTAAAGTGAAATGTTTGAAATGAAGTGTGTTAGATGTTACAACTTTTTATGCCCCAATTGCCCTTTTTTTCTAAGATAAATATTTTGGTAATGTTGCTTATTTTCATGAACTCTTCACATTTTTTCAAAATGAGAATTATTTTTTGACATTTGTACATTTTTACTGGGGGAAAAACAGAAATAAAGAGAATTGACAAATTAATGTCAACAATCCAAATGCTAATCTGTTTTGATAACTATTTTTGGGGTGAGAAAAAGTCCATTTTCAAACCATTGAAAAACAATTTTTTTTTCCCAAAAGTTTTGATTTTCAGTTAGTCCTAACTGCTACTAATGAATGACAAGCAGAAAGGAGAAAATGTTCTTACCCTAAATAGAGAAAAACTTATCAAAACTAAACTAGTTATTACAATAAATTCAAATCTGTCAATGCCATTGTGGGACAGAGAGATAATTAATCATTTAAAATCTGATGCTATTTAAAAGGTTCTTGGATTTTTGCTGCAATCAAGCAGGAGCACAGCATCTATTCTTAGAAATAGTTATTTAGACTTCCTTTATATTTTCTGAATTTTATTTTCTTCATGTAAACCAAATACCTTTTATTGACATATGGTAGTTCTTTCTAGTCTATCTGATAATCTATGAATAAAAAGCCAGTGAGAGGCAATACTGTATCGTGCATGCTTAGTTCACTTTACTAGTATATATTTTGTTTAAAAAATATTGAATTCCATACTAAGTTGTGCCCTGTGTTAGTTGAAGTGCTATGATTATTAAAGGAAAAATCAAAGCTGTTATAATACATTAATAAGGGTCTAGCTTCACCAGAAGATTCAGAAGGAATTTCAAAGATAAACTTTTAAGTGAAAACATTGCCTTCACAAATATAGTTATTAGGAAGAAATTTTTTACTGTGAGGGTGGTGAGGCACTGGACCAGGTTGCCCAGGGAAGCTGTGGATGCCCCATCCCTGGAGGTGTTCAAGGCCAGGCTGGATGAGGCTTTGAGCAACCTGGTCTACTGGGAGGTGTCCCTGCCTATGGGAAGGAGGTTGGAACTAGATGATCGCAAACCATTCTCTGATGCTATGATAAAAATATCTGTCTGTATTCAGATGAAAGCCAGATAACAGAGAATCACCCTAGGAGAAGATCTGCCTCTGATCTGCTTTATGGAACAGCAAGTATGTCACATCAGTGACATTTAGATGGGAAATTTAGATCTCATTTAATATGTAATTATTCTATTCTAATCTATTAATCTGATATAATTTTTAGAGGTTTTTATCATTATTGAATAATCCATGAAATAGAGTAATGGAATCTTAGATTTCTGTAGAGTAATTTTTAATTTGTTCATTTTATTCCGTTTGAGAAATCAAACTTTTGATAAATTTAAGAACACATTAAATTAAAAAAAGAGAGAAAGAAAGATCATACTACTTTCATATATTTTTGTCCTGGGTCCAGCTGGGATAGGGTTAATTCCTCACAGAAGCTGGGAGGTGGGCATAGCCAAAGAGATACTCAATACCATGCTGAAGTCATGCCTGGGATATAAGGGGAAGCTAGCCGGAGACAGCCTCCTTTTTTGTGAAGCCCTCGGTGGTGAGATATTAATTGTATCAGTGTCTCCATTGTATTCTATATGTTGTCTTATTGTTATGTTCTCTTTTATTTTGCTTTCCTTGTGTGGTATTATTAAAAATCCATCATTATCTCAACTCACGAGGTTCCACTTTTTTCTTATCCTTCCCCATCTTACCGGGAGGGGAGGGGGAGGGGGGTTGCGACCATGTGGTGATGGTCCTGTCCCAAGACAACTTTAAACTAGATTTTCAACACAGGATTCCAAACTGAAAAATTATTTATAATTATTTATAATTCCCTTACGTGTACACAACTGTTGTGTACATGTAAAAGACAACTCTACAATAGAGTGGGAATCAGTAGTCTAATAAAGAGAAGATTGTGACAGTCTGCAGAGGCACTGTTTGGTACTTTAGGTACTTGGATAAGGGAATAAAGACTTTACATAATAAATACACTATAGATAACAGAGTTGGATAACAACTGCATTGGAGAAAGGGTTTAGAATTCAAAATAATCTTGACAAATTAGAGATATGCTATCGGAAACAAGGAAGAAATTCATTGTGGTAAATATGAAGAACTCTATTTGTATCACGATATTAGGCTGCAGAAATTCAGGGTAGGACTAACTGCTTAGAGAGGAAACTTGAAAAAAAAAGATTTTTCAGATTATGGTGGGCAAGAAGCTAGCCATAAACCATCAAGGCTGTGAGAGAAAATGCTAAGATGTATACTAGGATGCAACATAAATAGAGTTTGTAAGACATGTTAAATAATTATTCCTTTCAAAAATATTATTTACTGTTACTAAGGCCTCAAGTGTGGGGTTTTATTTTCTTTATTTTGGGCAGCTTGTGAAAGATGTACAACATTTTGAGGAAGATATGGGTCAGTATGAAAGATATGGATGAGATAGATCAGAGATTTAATATAAACACTTCTGAGAGAAAGTTAAAGAGACTGGGACTCTTTAAATGCAAAGAAGATGAAAGAACAGAGGAAGAGAAGAGGCCAGGTATGCAGAGGCTGTTGCAAAGACCAGGAAAGAAGAATTGGCTTAAGCTGTAGCAAGAAAAATTTATATAAGAATTTTCAGTTTATTTTTATTTCAACTTATTTCAAACGCTGAGGAGTCTGTGTCATGAAAAAAATGATACAATCGATCCTATCTTTTGAACAACAGAAAGAATATGTGATACTTTAGGTCTTTTCCAGTTCAATTTTTCTATTATTTTAATTCTGGTGATCAGATCAGGAAGAAGTTTTTAATTCACTGCTGGCCAGTGGTATGACTTTTTAACCTCACATTTTGCAGACTTAAAATGTAAATCTTTATGAGACACCAGCTGTGAAGGTAACAATGTAAGAGCAGCATTTTCCCTCTAAAGTGGCTTTGGTAGAGGGTACAGATGACTTAATGGATGGTTCCCTTATTTCTAGTACTTATAATGGTTCACAGTGTGATTATTTGTTCTTTCACTCAAAGCTCAAAGATCAAGTGAACGTTGTTATAAATAAGTACCCTGTGAGTGTAGAGTGGGTAATGAGATGTTACTGAGCTGTAGACTTCTGAAAATCTTTTAGACCTTTAACTCAAAAAACCCTACGGCCCTGAAAACTTATGGTAGCAGTTTTGATATGGTCAGTGTTAAAATATCACAAACATATTTTGCTCTTTTTAAAACTTTAGGAGGGGGAAGCATGAGTGGGGAGGGAAGAACTCAAAAACTGATGAAATGTTATTATTTTATTTCAAAACTTAGTATTAAATTATTTATTTATCCTTAACTGAGCTCATATCTGGTCTCTCACCACATCCTTCTCTCTAAATTGGAGAGGTGTGAATTTGAAGGACGGACTGTACGATGGATTAGGAATTGGCTGGCCGGACGCAGCCAAAGGGTTATGATTAATGGTTCTGTGTCAGGGTGGAGGCCGGTCACGAGCGGTGTCCCTCAGTGGTCCGTCTTGGGACTGGTGCTCTTTAACATCTTCATCAATGACATAGATGATGGCATTGAGTGCACCCTCAGCAAGTTTGCGGATGATACTAAGCTGAGTGGTGC
>VZTO01026992.1:41674-59370 GCA_013400615.1 Syrrhaptes paradoxus
TAGTGATAGGACAAGGGGGAATGGTTTTAAACTAAGACAGGGGAGGTTTAGGTTAGAGATTTAGGAGAAAGTTTTGCACCCAAAGGGTGGTGACACACTGGAACAGGTTGCCCAGGGAGGTCGTGGATGCCCCATCCCTGGTGGCATTCAAGGCCAGGCTGGATGTGGCTCTGAGCAGCCTGGTTTAGTGGTTGGCGGCCCTGCATATGGCGGGGGGGTGGATTGGGGTTGAAACTAGATGATCACTATGGTCCTTTTCAACCCAGGTCATTCTATGATTCTATGATCTCTTTATGTGATTAATTTAAAAGTTGGAGTCGGCTTCCATTGAAATTTATAGAAATATTCTTGGTTTTTTTTTCAGAGTGGACACAGGTGGTCAGATAATGGAAGTTCATCGAACTCATCTTTGGGTGTAAGGATACAACAGGCATAAGTAAAACACATTGAAACTCCTTCAGTTTACATTTGCCTGGAAGAAGATGCATGAGTTAAAAATAAATGGTCTTTGTGCCCTGAGCCCTGATTAACTTTTTAATTTGGTTTGAGTATAGAGTAGGTGACTACAAAATCTGGCTGCAAAATCAGCTGTTGAGGTCTTTCTGAGTTTTGAAGTAATATATATTAATCACAAATATACTTCCTGTACAGGAGACAACACTTTCTCTCCTGACCTCCTTGTGAAAAGCACTGAGGCTCTGCATACTGTCAGAGGTAGTTATGAGACTGTTCATCCCTCGTACATGAGATGCTTTTGACTGGCTGTGATGTCAAAAGCTGTGATGTTAGAAGAGATTCATGGTCTTTACAAGAAATTGCATTAGTTTAAAATCAATCATGGGCACCATCCAGAAACTTCATTAAAGTTGTAAAGCTGCTTCTTTTGGTAGAACAATTTGTTCCTGTCTAGAGGAAAACTATGCATACACAATATAATGAAAAGAAACAAAAGAGAAAGGAACAACTAGGTACAAAAGGTTATATCTCCACTTAATCTCAAAAACTGAGAAAGCACAGGAAGGGAAAAAAACTTTGTTAATGTAATAAATGTTGCATTATTGTAAAAAGAAATGTGATATACAGAATTAACAAAAAGATAATTACCAAGTTAGATGTTTTATTTACATTTCATTATTATACCGAAGTACATCTTGCATGTAAAAATCTGGCTAGAAATACCTGTCTTATGATTTGTGTTTTTCTGAATTTTGTGCAGGGCAATCTTGTTTTCTCTTATATCTTAAGCAAGGGAAGAAGAACCAAAATGTGTAACCTGATGCTTTTATTCTTATATATATTTTAGACATTTATATCCACAACTGGTAACTGTCAATGTTGACTGGTTAAAGTAATTTTTCATAAAGTTCAATTTTAATGTTCTGCACAATCTGTACAACCCCCCTCTGATACCTCAGGCTTCACATAGTTCTTGTGTAATTTTCAGGATCTTTCCCTGAGACTCATTTAGTCAGTCTCCTTCTCTGCCCCTTGGCCCCCTTTCTGAAAAAAAAAAAAGGTAGATCACACAGGCTCCTTTCCCCACAGGATTTACTCCAACATCCATTTCTTTGTCCCCTTACTCACAGTACTTGTTTACCTTAACTAACTCCAGCTCTTACCCATTTATTTTCTACTTTTCTTCACTTGACCTTGGTCTGATACTGCAATCCACCCAGTTCATTGACAGAGCAATCTTGTTTGTATTGCAGTAGGGTGAAGGGATTACATGTAATTTTGCACCATGGAACCCTTTTGTCAGGAACATTTTCATTTTGGTTTTATAAAACAATATGAGGCAGGACAAGACAAAAAGAAGGAGGGCGGAAGATGAACAAAAGGAGAAGGAGCAGCTGAGAACTACCCCAATTTTTCCCTGTTTTCCCTAAACAATTGTATGCATTAAAGTTATAAGCCAGTATGCAATTCTTTGGTGCCAACTTAATTTGCCCCAAGGGAATATATATATAGAACCTCTGTGAACCCCACTTGTCCCACCCAGGGTGGTTCTATGAGCTGGGTCGAGACAGTGTGCTGCTGAGGTTGCTTCATAATATTTGGTCCGTTACTTAACATCAGTGGCATGAGTGCTGTTCTTACATCAAGATTAGGAAACACACTATTTCAGTTCTAGGATTCTGTTTTGCATTTTCATGTTATGTTCTCAAAGCTTTCACAAAACCATTTGTCATTTTGTATCATTTGTCACTGATATCATCTTTAAGGTATAGTGTAGATGAATCATTTGTCAAAGCCTGTCTCAAAAAACTCACTTTTTTCTAAGAGATGCCCAAGGGCTGACTCAGTATGCAATGTTCATAAGATTGCTATGTCACATGAGAATCGGTGACCTTTTGTTTAAAGTTTCAAGCTCAACTTTAACAGTAGAGTTATATTTTTCCACTGTGCATTTAAAAATATTCAACTGCTACTTAGAATGCTACAGAGCTTGTTTGTATTTTGCACACCACACTGATTCCTATTCTTTTTCTTTTTACTGATTAGAGTAACCATCTACTGCCATGTGAAAACATTTGTTTAGAAATATAGGGACAGATAACAATATAACCATGATAACTACAGCAAATGCAGATGCAACTGCAAAATTAAATCACTTCAGTTTACACAGTAGAAGCATTACATTTCCAAGCTGGCATAAGAGTATACACTACTCAGACTTTCCACATGTAATTTAAGCTTTCTACCTGGGTCTTGTGGCCGTGGTCCAGAGAGGGCTGGCTTTAAGCAAAGCAGGAGGATGCGAACTGCCTGCCAAGCTTGTCATGTCAGCAGAGGTGAAGGCAGGCTGCTAGAGCAGTGCCTGCTTTCCCAACCATTGATTTGTCTTTCTGTCTGTAAAGCCTTCTTGCTTATCCCCAGCAGAAGCAGCCCTAAACACCAATCCCTATCTCACTTTCATTCCTCTTTCACAACCCTTTCCTCTTGCTGCACACTGCTTTTGGCTCCTTCTTCTCCCCTTCACTCCTCCTGCAAAATACAGAAAAAAGAAGAGTGGAGAGGGTTAGCGTATGACAGGACAGAACACAAAAGGAGGAGGGAGGGACATCTCTGTCCCTCCGCTCCTCAGTCTCCCAAAAATCCTCACCAACTCTTTCTATCTCTCAGCTGGAAGCAAGCCAAATCTTTGTAGCTTCTCTATCCTGTATGAAACCTGTGTCACAGCCAAGCAACAGTTTTCTATTGCTTCTCACATGTGATAGCACTTGGTTAATGTAATGTAAACCAGAATTTCACACTGTGCACCTTGAAACCTACAGGATTTTTTTTTCAAGCAGCTCAGTCATCATTGGATCATTTTATTAGTAATTTGTGGAGTAGATTGCTTGATGTGTGCACTAGTTTGGGTAGTTTTTACTTTAGTTACATGTTGTAAGGGGACTTGACCTTATTTACTGTTTTGATTACACTACTATGTTCCTCTTTCTTATTGTAATTTTTTAAGTTCTCTGATGTAAAGTCCCAACATATTTTGCCTTGTAAAGCATTATTTAGCCTTTCCAAAGTTCAATACCTGTTAAACTCAAAAGAAATTCAGAGAAAGGCAATACGAATGATAAAAGGCATTAAATACTTTGCAAAAGAGGGACAAGTGTCTAAGCTAGGACTCTGGTCTGGAAAAGAAACAGTTGAGCGGGACAACACAGAAGCCTACAAAGAACTTGGAGAACTTGGATGAGTATCTCTCTTCTGGTATAAGAGCAGAGGGAAACAAATGAAACTAGGTTCAGAAAAAATGAAAAGAAGTGATTCCTCATGCAGTGGATTTCTGGAAGTTTTTACTCAGGATGTAGTGGACTGTAGGAGTTTGTTATCCTTAGTTCAAGGTGATCTAAGAAAAAAAAATTCTATTGGTGGTTACTAAATGCAAGAAACTATGCCTTTCCCAGGCAGGCACTGGAATGTGAACAACTGGAAGCTGACCAAGTAATAACACCAAGAATTTATCCTGTATGCTTGCCCTGTTCTTATTCTACCTATGGTGTGAGGGGAGGAAGCCATAACTTCAGTTATGAAGACAATTTACTATTATTTGAGCCTTTATATTTTTGTGACAAGTGATGATATTAGATAAGTGACGGTAGCTATCTAGAATTTTCAGTTCTTTTGGTTCTCTAATTCCAGCAAAATTGGTATGTTTAACTAAAAGTACACTTTGAAAGATCTTTAGTCATTTGAGGAAGACAGAGAAATTCTTAATGCAAAAACTGCAACAGATATTAAACAGATACCATTATTGATAAGACTGCAGAATTAATACCCCTGGCTAGTAACTCAGATGCTTATAGTTGCATGAAGTATAAAGAACTGATAGTATTTCTTAGCTGTAGGTTATGTTTGAGTATGGCCAAATCTTCAGGAATCAACCAGTAGTATTTTTTTTGGCATACAGGAATAAGTACAATACATTTCGCTCTTCATTAAGCATTCTGAATATTTATTTCAAATTTCATTGCAAGCTGGAAAACAAGGCAAGACTAATACTAGCCAACTGTTGTGGATAAGTCCTGTATAGAACTACATAAACCACTTCTGTGAAAAATGATTTGCAGTAAAAGAATAAAACATTTGTCATTACTCATTCAAGAAAATCATTAGCAATTAAATTGTGTTGCCAAGGATGAGCTAATTAGAAGAAAAATCTGTAGGGCAAACAAAAACTGTCTAAGAAATTATTTTAAAATGATGAAGTCAAAAAAAGATGTGTCAACTATTATTGATATATTTATGATTCTTTAGGTCCTGGAAGACTCATATACCCCTAGTTATGGCAGTCTAAGCTTAATCCTACTGCATCAACATCATGTAAAGACCTACATGTGCAACTTTATTGCACTGCAGAGAAAGTGAGGATTTACTTGTGGTTCATAAAGTTCTAAAAAGTTTGAAGATTTCCAGACTCACGACCCAAATTATTACTGTTGACAAAATAACTGCCTACATTTAAAGCAGCAGTAGTTTAAATTCTAGGAAGAAGATGTGAGAACTCCTCATTCTCTACAATACAGTGACTTTTTTTGTAACAGTCTGCAGTTATTCAAGTAAGTTAAACACTCATCAGAGATACGAGAACAAGACAAGAACATTCCATCTGGAGAGAAGGATTAACTGATCTTTCATTTTATTTTAAGGGAAGATCAGTGAATCAAACTCAGGAATGTGTAACTGCAACATAACCTGTTCTGTAATAAGAAATTAAGGATTTTACTTTTTTTTTTTTTTTTTTTTTTTTTTNCCTTAGGCTTGTAAATGTTTGAGAAGTTCTCTAAAGATTATACTAAATGACTTGTAAATTTACTGTGAACTGCTGAAGGCCCTGATCTTAGTTCACAAAGAGGAGAGAAGGGGAAAGGAGCTGGGGGAGAGGTAGAATTGCCAAGGTGACCACACATGTTCACAGAGGTTCTGTGAGAACAGCAAGCATGATGTGAATTCCTATTCTAGAGTCCTGTTCAACAAGCATCCAGACATGTGGAAACACATTAATACACTTCTGATCAGTTATGTGCAAAGTTGCTCAATCTCACTGAAGAAACTGGAAGTGTTTGTGGCACTTCCATGACACAACAGTCTGGGGACTACCTGAAGATTTTGCCTGTTTCTCCATTGCATGTCCCTGCCAGAAAGATCCTCAACTACACCTGCATTCAGACCTCCTTCCTTTCACTTGTCAGCTTATTCTTTCACACAGAAATTCAAACAAAACTTTGCAGCTTTTTGATAAATACACAAAAATTCTTGGGATTTGTTTAAAACCACTTTTTACATTTCGATCCTTACTTCCAGAGAAAGAAATTATTTGTGTTCAATGGATGAAATGAAATGTTATGCAAACATTGAGAGAAAAATCAGTGTATTTCTAGCAATACAAATATTTAGACAGTCAATCAGAAAATTGTAAATACAGTTACAGAAACAGAAAAGAAAAAACAGGTTTTGAGTACAGCTGCCTGTAGATTTCTTTAGTTTTCTACCTAAGACTTTCAAGGCATTTCTCAGCTGTGGAAAGCAGTTGTGATACAAACTTTTCCTGAGCACTAGCTCTCAGAATTAGCTTCCAAGACCAGTGTGAGGAGCTGGAGATGCAGCACCCAATATATTTACAAAATAAGGGGCCCACTTTTCCTGTACACGAGAAGGTCAGAACTTTTGTTCTAGGTCTTGGAGAGTGGCATGCTCCTATGTGACCTGAAAGTCTTGCCTTTCCTGCTGTGGTGAGGCAGGATACACTTCATTATAGAGCAAGATTTCCCACCTTATGGGGAATTTCAGTTGATTCACTGGAACAAGGTGAATCAATCAGCAAATCCACACAGCTCAGTGTGTAATTCTGTAATACACTGGGTTTGGAAGTTGAATCACCTTAGGAAAGTACAGTCTTTTTCTGTACATGCCAAATTCCAGTTTAGATTTAAGTAGCCCTTGATAATATTATGCTTTTCTATGTATTTCATAAAAGAAGCTACTTCAATCTCCACTGAAATCTGAAAAAAATCTGAAATTTTTCAGATGACCTTTCATACAATTGAATGAAACACAGCCACAGGACATCCAGGGTATATTTAAGCAAGATATGATTTTCGCCTCATCTAATTAAAATGGCTTAACAGCTTTCTATAGTGTAGTATTTGCAAATATCAGGTTTTTTTAACTCACACAGTGAAGGCAGATCAGACAAGGTGACAATAACCAAATTCTCAAGGCAAATATTACTTGTCTGTTTGTTTGTTTGTTTATTTGAACTAGTTGCATTAGATCGGTATATGGAGTGTGGCAACTGTAGCGATCATGATCCTGTTATTCATCACTTCTCCTAGTTCCACCTATTATAAAGAAACAAATAGAGAAAATACTTTGTAGCCATCAATTACAACAAATTTTACCACCTTAAATATTACTGTAGTTCATCCAGAAAAAGTTTCAAATTACTTATAGTGTACTGTCAAAAGTAAAGCATTATGCAATCACTAGAGATCTTAAAAACAATTGAAGCATATTACCACAATTCTAGAAAACAATTTTGTTGGTATGAAATAATGAAATACAGGCCCTTACACCACTTTGTAGTTCATATGCCACAAGAAAGGCTGTCTGAACACAAACCCAATGGTTAATTTCTGGTTTTAAATAATAATTGGGCTTCCTTTCCAAGCCATCTTCTCTCCCAAAGTTTTGCTAGTTCAAGGCCTCCTGTCATCACATAGTCCATCAGTGCTAAACTACTTTTAAGAAGCCAGAAGACTTGACCAATACCATAATGTTGGGACAATCCCTTTCAGGAAATGTTTGCCTTATGGCCCATATATCACCATTTAATTCACAGAAAGAAGCTTTTAGCAGTAACAGGAAACAGACAAATGCTAGCTTCAAGCAGAAAACCAGCACTACCTTATGAATACATGTAGAATATATTTTTGGTTAATATGGGTAGTTTTGGATGTGTTTTATTAATGAAAACGTTTAAAGTTGAAAAAGGAGAAAAATATTTCTTTGCCTTTAAATTAAAGCAAGGACTGTATCCAGAATTTGAAATCTATTTTGAAAAGTGATTGACAGAATTACAAATCTTTTTAACATTAAGACCATATAGAAGCTTATGGATAGGGAAGGCTTGTGTCTTTGGAAAACATTCAGTTTTGGACTTGCACGACTCATAGGGCATGAGGCAACTTTTGGTCTTAGATGGTTGCTTCTCTGCACAATTTTTAGGATTTTTCTTTACTGGTTTGTCTCTGCTTATATGGTAATCTGTTTTGATTCCCATAAATGCAAAACTGGAAATGCATCTTCAGACTCTAGCAGGAAGCTTCTTCCAAATGAAAAATGGTTATTTTCAACAGCAAGCACAAGGCTCATCTGACAAACACTGAGGACCCATATGATGCATGCTCCATATTTGAGCACAAACTTCTGCTTTCACCTTGAGCAATTCACTTAACTTAATATAGGCATATTATTATCTTAATTAGCTTAAGATGCTGATCATTGTTGTCTGATATCCAAGTTGATCTTGAACATGTGATATTACAAGATCTCCAATACTAATGCAAATAAACCTGACAAATAGAATTGAAACATTCAGGTAATTTACACAAAAGAAAGCATTAAGTACTAAGAGCTAGGCATCTGAGTCACTCATCTGCCTCCTTAAATCTTTAAATAACTTTATGTATCTGGCCTTAACTGACCCTGGTGGCAGCGAAAAAAAATGTAAATTGAAGTGCAACTCTTTTCCTTTTAAAAGATTCATTCCCAAACTGAAATGCAGCAAACTCTAGGACTGCTGCCTGGACAAATGTCAAAGTCATACAGCAAATAAAAAAGTAATTCTGGAGCACTTTTTAAAAAGGTCATAAAATTCTTGTGAAGGAAAAAGCTTTTTCTGGAAAGGAAAATGTGGCCAAAGATATTACCTACTATTGCCTTTGTCTGTACGCATGGAGATATTTAAATTAAAATATAAAATAATTGCAACATCTCAGTTTTCACACACTGATAACTATGCAGCCAAATGTTGCTTTCTGACAAATATTCCAGTCTGTTTATTTTCAGTATGCATTGCTTTATCTATGCAGCTGGTGTCCTTCCACTATTTGTGTTACGAATCCTGTGAATAAATAAAAGATAAGCTCTCTCACGGTCAAAGAAGACAAATGTTTAATAGATTCTTTAAAATATACCAAGATAAGAGAAAAGGAAAATATATTTTCCTGGAAGAAATTGAGAGAAAAAAGCAACACAATGGGAGAAAATAAAGTGACTGGAAAACATACTTGGCAAGAGATCTCTACAAATAACTTCAGAAAAAATACTGATTTCCTTTTTCTAGTGTTAAGATTTTGAAGACAGTTTTGCAACTGTGTTCGGGGGATGAAATGAGATATTTTCATGTGGAATTAGTCTCATGGTTCTAATAATTCAACCTTAAAAAGGCAAAGTGAACATTGTTTTGGTGGCTCTGTTCCACCTCCTCTGAAGCATGTTGGTTCCTCAGCAGGAGGAGGTGTAGATGTTTTCTTTGAATTTACTTTTCTTCTTGGAGGGAAAAGAGCACTACTTTTATTCAATGGGTGCAATTCAGCAGTGCTGATATAACCCCAGTCTAAATATCAGAAAAAATCTGCTTTTGCAACTAGAATTATAACTGTCTTTGGTTTCCCTTAGATAACGTAGATGCCTATAGTGAAAGTAAGTGAGGAAAGCATTTCAAAGCAAGTTCCCTCTGCGTTTCACATTATTGGCCTAATTTAGCTCTGGTTAGCTGGGGAAAAGGTATTGTGGGTTTGTTTGGGTTTTTTTAATCAGCTCAATGAGATGGCCTGTTATGTTGGCATGAATCTCCTTACACAGAAGACCTTGCCTCTTAAAAGAGTCCTCAGATAAAATTCTTGTTTTCCTGTGGTGAGTCCTGCAGTGTCTGAACAAGCTGCATCTTTTGGTTTTCTGCTCCTCTGGCAGATCTCAGACTGGACGTTCTGTGAAATGTCATATTTTAGACAATCATAATGAAAAAATCCAAAAGTCAAAAGGGAATCAGATGTGGCTGCAAAGCCTGTTGCTGCATGACGGCAAACAGGCTGCCAGGCTCTGCAGGAGTGCAGGGTGCAGACAGCGTGCAGACAGCATGCAGACAGCCGCCCAAGGCCCTGGATGCACTGTGTCTACCCAGGATCACGGCATGCCCCAGAGAGCTCCCGGGGAGGATAGTTTTTCATGTGTGAGAAGCCTTTCCTTTTTCAAGATAGTGTACAACATCCCCTTCTGTTGAGAGCAAACACAGGGGAGTCAGTCAGCACTGAGTTAATTACAGAAGAGATCCAACTCTTACTTTAGGGACACGAAGGTCTGTCACTGCTTCAATGCACTTCTTCTGCTGCACTTCAGTGACACAAGTTCAGGTCCCAGCTGGGGATTTCATCTCTTGGTGAGACTGTTTTCTGGAACTCAGTGTTCTTGGTGTTATAAGGAATTATTACAAAGGAGGAAAATCAATCGGGAAGGCAAGAACTATAAGGTGAAGCACTGTTTACTGATTCATAACTAAGAATAGGTATTAAATACTAGGTTGGTTTAGATTCTGCCTTTCCCAGCAGCTTGCCTGTAAGGCAGCTACTGTGGTGTCCTGTGGGATGAATTAAAGGGGGGAGAAAATGTGACAAAATTAATAACATGTGTCATGGCTGGTTTGTCTTTTACGGAAATGTCACCTCTTTCTCCCCAGTTGGCATATATTTTCCAATTGCTTTTATGTTTAAGGGTATCTAAGTTTTACACATTTGAGTAGCCGCAGATTTTAAATTTAGTATTTTAAAGGCAGATTCAGACAAAAACAGATAATGGAAACTATGTGTCGTATGTGTAAATCTAATAAACTTCATTCATGCAGAGAGAAAGCATAATGTTTCCTGATAGAATAAAGAGTTTCCTGTTTGTCCTTAGAAAACTACCGAAAACTATCAGAGAGCTATAAACCAGGTTATTCTGTGTCTGTCACAATATTCTACTCTTGCTGTCAGTGGTCAGCCCAGGCTAAGAAAAAATAAAACAACAAAAGGAAAGATCATCACTCATACCCATTATGAACTATTTGGCTATAATCCCCTTATCTGTTCAACAACCTGGTGCTATGGGGTCTCTTCCCACTGCCATATGGACTTACACAGGTAGTGCCTGTAGTGCCAACAGCAGTGATGCATGTTAATCCTCAAAACATTGACAGGAGACCAGATTTTTTCATGACTACTAAAAAGCTGATGAATGACTAACACATCAAGCTATTGCTTGGTTTCCTTTTCCTTCCTCTCCATTTTATACACTGTCCTCAAAAGACAAATCACATGAGTGACACCTGTATTTGTTGCAGGCTCCAGTGATTACATCTTGATACAAGGTAAGACTGTACCTCTTTGTGATGGGTTTGCTCTTGTCTGGGGGCCAAACACCATACCTGCTCATCCAATCCTACCCCCACACGAGGATAGGAGAGAGAATTAAAGGGGTAAAGGGAAAAAAGGACTCATGGGTTGAGATAAGAACAATTTAATAACTAAACTACAATAATATTGAAAATAATACTATATAGAAATATACAAATGAGTGATACACAGTGATACTGCCCCCCCNATCCTGAACCTAAGATCAAATCCTGGGCTAGTACCTGGGGCTGTGCTCCCTCCCAGCTTCTGTTTGCAGACAGACAGAGAAGCTGAAAGACCTCGGCAGCTGCATAAACATCACTTTTTATCAGCTTTCTTCTGAGCACAAATCCAAAACACGGCCTCTTGCTAGCTATTATGAAGAAAGTTAACTCTGTCTCAGCTTAACCCAGGACACTTTTTAATAAAGACCATAAGAGAGCATTTCAGCGAAGAGTAGTGCAAACTTATCTGTCTATATTTCTGTTTCAGCTGAACAGGAAGAAAGTTGTGTATCTACATCACAGACAAGCTGTGAGGGCTAATTGAGAACAGATAAAAGGGGAAAAGGAAGAACAGGAAAAACTTTGGAATAGCAAGTCCAACTATATGCTATCATTGTATAACCTTTTTTTGTATCCTGTTAAAGTTTTTCTCCTGCTCTTGTACAGCTTCACACCCTCTCCTCGAAAACAGTCACAGCTGGGACATATTTTTCAGAGTCTTATAATACCTGAAAGTGAGAATTTTTCAGTTCTGTCCCTGGTTTACCATAACCATTCTGTCTATATTTGTAAGCCAGCACTGTTGTTTAGTGTACTCTGTTGGTCTCCATTTCACATGTTTTTTGATAGTGACCCCTTCTCTTTGATATTTCTGTGTTAAATGAATGATACTCTTTAATGCCCTTTACCTAGATAGGTGTCTCTCCTGGTCATCTTTGTAGTTGTTCTTCTACTTTGCATTCCTCTTTTTTTAGAGGTGAGTAGCCAAAAAAGTTTAGCTTAGGTTTTATACAGTAGCACTTACTCTTCTTAAACCATCCTGTAGATAACTGATAGAATACAGAAATGAGTTTGCTTATTTGTAGCTCTTCTTCACTAACAGCACACATTCAGTCTGCATCTGATGAAAACAACATTTTCTTTCATATCTAAAGTCACTTTCAAGTCATAAGCACCTAGTTCATGGCTTATTCCCCTCCCCTAGACAGAAAGAAAGAAGGAAAGAAGGAAATAAAGAGAGAAAGAAAGAGAGAAAGAAAGGAAGAGAGAAAGAAAAAGAAAGAGAAAGAGAGAGAGAGAAAAAAGAAAGAAAGCTAAAAAGAGAGAAAGAAAGAAAGAAAGAAAGAAAAAATCTTTATATCTATCCCAAGTCTCTGTCTTTCAGCTTATTTCTGCATTTCCAGTCCTCCAAACCACCCTTCTGTCCTTACTGTACCGCAATCCTTCCTGAGAGGCTACTTAGAATGCCTCCCAGATTTGCAATTCAGCTTTGCATGGCCCCATGTTTTGTGCAAAAATCATTAATGAAATCATTATTAATTAAAATAACTTTACTCCCACAACAAACCATTAAAGAACTTCACTGATGATGTGGCTCAAACCCAGCTGATCCATTTGCAGTACAAGTCATTGCTGTGTTTCATTTAATCATCTTCTCTTACTACTGTCCATTCTTCTACCAACAGAAAAAACTGTTTCTGTGGGACACCATAACAAAGTGTCCAAACAGATAGGAGCCACCTTCATTTCCATTTTCCAGAAAGGTTATTAAAACACTAACATACTTTGGCAAACTGTTTATTACAGTTCCATCTAAATCTTCTCTCACTTTTTTTCAAAATTCTACTTAACCTTATCTAGAACATTAAAATCAGATTAGAGGATTTGTCTTGTTTCCTTTTTGGTTTTGGTTTTCTTACATCGATGTACTATGTTTGCAGTGTTCTAGACATAGTATGCAGTCCTTACCTTGAGTGTTTATTCAGGAATCTTAATTATTAAGCCAAACTCCTAAATACAGAAAAGTCAATGGTAGAAGAAATATAATAGATCAGGCAAATAAAACCAGTAGTTTCACAAATATATGTCTTTTGGAGACATGACAAGGTAGAACACTGTAGTAAAGTGTAAGAGGGTGGATTTAGACTGGATATTAGGAGGAGATTTTCTACTGTGAGGGTGGTGAGCCACTGGCACAGGTTGCCCAGAGGAGCTGTGGGTGCCCCATCCCGGGAGGTGTTCAAGGCCAGGCTGGATGAGACTTTGAGCAACCTGGTCTAGTGGAGGGTGTCTCTGTCTGGCAGGTGGATTGGATTAGCTGACCTTTAAATGTCTCTTCCAACGCAAACCGTTCTATGATTCAATGAAATTATTAGTAGAAATTGATGTTATAGAAAAGACGTAGGAGTAAGTTGGAACAAAGACTGAAATTTTTACAATAAACTAATGGCTATATTACTGGTTCAAGTTTCAGGAAAGCACTGAAGTGGGTTCTGTTCTTGGTGTATTCGGCTTGCTTTCTGGATGATTTTGAAGAATTCACATGCTTGTTTCCCTTTGTTGAAACTGAGGATAACATTTTCCAAATTTGTAAAACAACTCAGAAATTTCCTTTTCATAATGTACTCTTTTGTAAGTGTTTTAATTGCTGCTGCAGATAGATATGCCAAAACAATAAAAAAGAGGAATGACTGATTTTGAATTTCTAGTTGTGAAAATGCAAACTAAAAAACCCCTCAAAAATTAAAGACACGGGGTCTTTTTTTTTTTTTTTTCCCCCAGAAAAGATTCAAAACTGACCTCAATATTAGCCCAACTTGCTTTTGTGCAATAAGTACAGCTAACATGAGTAGTGATACTGACAGGGTCTTTCAGTAAACAGCTGCTACTACCACATAAGGAAGCCTTTCATTAATAAAATATTACCATCAGTCATTTAACATTGCAAGTTTTTATATTTGTTCTATATTTGTATATATATTATATTCTTTACCTTACTTTATTAACTTCACGAAGCCCTGAACAGAAAACCTGCTAGAGGAGCTGAAATCCATTTCATGGCCCACAAGTTGCTGATGCTAACAGTGGCAGTGCAGCACACATCAATAGAATTAACCATCATTTTGCAATGGTCTTAATATGCTGGCAGTGCAAAGGCCATATCCAGAACATCACTGTGATCACAATGCAAATTAAAATTTGAAGAGAGCATGATACTTTTTTAAAAGAGTATGGGGAACACACAGAGGTAGTCCTCTGTGATGTCTCTTCTTTTCTCATGATGAAGACCAATGTTTAAGTTCATTTAGCTGATTACGACAGTTTTTAAGGATCATTGCTCTATGTCACAAAGCAGGAGCAGAATAAATCCAGTGAAGAGGAGGAGAAAACACAGTAAACAGATTTGCAAATCCTGCTCATTATAGCACTTTGAATATCACTGAATGAGTCAAATTGCATGCCATGCTGGTTTTGTGCTTTAAAGAAAACAGAATGTCCTTTACACTAGCCATGGTGTATCTACAGCAGTGGTATATTTTCACAAATTGTAGCTCACTTCAACTATGTGGCATACAGAAGTTTTCAGAGTTTCACATATTTGCTGGTCTTTATGAAATACAGAGAATGTGTAAAAAACTATTGGAAGCCAGTGACTCGTCAGCTGAGTGCCTGCCTACAGCTGGCTTCAGTCTTTTCTGTTTGTTCTGCATTTCTGCTACACATTTCAAGAATTAGATCATCAAAGTGGAATATAATTTCTGTTAGTAAAAGCAGTCTAATATTTCTACACTTGGGAATTATTAGCTACTTTCAATCAAATTTACTTAAGTGCTGCCAGCAGGTCTGTCCTTACCCTGTAGACATAATTTGGTTCCCTTTAAATCTTACTTTGCCTTCTTATGGGGAAATTATCTCTTTTCCATTAGCATTTCAGTGATTCTTCCTTACCATATATCTTGGTGCTATATGTGCAAATTTTTTAAGGTGTTTTCTAGGGGAGTTGTGCCATTTCTGCACATTAGAATTTTTTGTCATTTGACCAACATGCAGAATGCAAAATGAATGTTTCAGGATTTTTGCATGTTACACACACGCATAAATGTGTGCAGGAGGACGAGAACATATTTCATTGCCACATCTGAACTTTTGTATAAGATTTACTCAATTTAGTTCTCCCAAGACGTGCTTCAGTGAACCAGTGGTTTGTGGCTAAAGACAAAATGTGGAATCTATGTGAAAATTTTCAGGTAGTTGTGTAGGATCTTGATAACATAACAGCCTTAATAAACCAACTTACTTCACTTGGACACAATTTCCCCCTTATTAAACTCTCCCGATTACCAATAAGAGGAGAGTCCATAACATTTCATTTTACTCACTTTCGTAGTGCTGCAGATGGAATTTTAAAATACTTTATTTTTCTGTTTTAAACTACAATTTTTAGTAATAACAACCCTGGTATATATATTTTATGTGAAAGGTCATGGGAATACAAAATTAATGAGCTTCTGTTCCCCCAAATTTAATTAAAACATATATCACATAGACAGTGCTTCACACAGAGCTGGATGGATTCCCCTGAAAGCATTTAACATGGTAGAAAGCCTTTTTATTTTCAGCATTTTTAGAGTGTTCACTTTTCACTACTGAAATCACAAATAAAATCCTGTTTTTATCGAACAGGTAACTTAATGTTCTGTATTATTAAAAATATCAGCTTTTGGATTCTCAAATGTGGTCATGCTTGCTGGTTTCTGTGCCAAGGAAAGTTGTTTTTTTTTCCTCCGTTGAATCAGATTTTGAAGCATTTAATGAGAGTGCAGCACTTTGCTTCTGCCACTGCACGGTGCTGCACTAGGCTACAAGTGCACAACAGACCTCTCTGCCTGTCGTTTGAAAAGTGTCTTTATATTGGAAGGCTGTTCTCCCTCATTCACAGCACACTGACGAGAGGCAGCTGTTTCCCCGATATAGAAAAATGTGCTTAGTCACCACTTCTCAGCGGCAAGGACGGGACGGCAGGGAGCATCCCTGCAGCCCGTGCTGGGGCTGGTTCCTACTCCCTCTGCTTCTCCACTCCCCTGTGTACTTCTTGTTAGAAATTAGTGCTAAGTGTCCTCCAAAAGATTATAAGCTCATCTTGGTAAGATTTTACAGGCAAACCAAAAGGATGTAAGTGACAAGACAGGACAACAGTTGCTGTGAGCGAGGTTGTTAAATCATGCCTGGGTTTCCACGCAGAGGTTCAGGAGGAAGGTGAAATACTGATCTCTTCATCTAAATTTCACTTTTCCTTTCCCTGGGCTGGTTATCCTGCAGCAGAAGGAGGATTCTAACACCATCAGCCAAAATGTCCAAAGCCAAAAATCATGTGAAGTAAGACAGAGGGTTTCAGGTTTTTTTTGCAGTAGGACATTTCATGCAATAGAGGCAGGACACTAACAAAGCTGGTTATTTCTCTTGTGGAAATAATAATTTTCTATTTCTCCTTATATAAACAGTGACAAAATACAAGTTTGTGGAGTTGCTGCAAATGCAAAACGCTCTGAAGGATCAAATACATCTGACAGTATAATAATAATATATAAAACAGCAGCAAAGTGCTATGAAAGATGTTAAAATTTTTATTTTCCAAATTACAGGAATTTCTCTTTTAAGTAGTATGTGATGTTAAGATTAAAAAAAAAAAAGGCTTTGAAATTGAGAGAAAATGCAGGTATTCTAACTATACCTCACCATATTTTTTATTTATGTATAGCAGCAGCCACAAATCCCTTAAACATTTTTTCACAATTTTTTCACCTTTGCCAAAGCATTATTATTTAAAAAAATAAATACAGTATATGCAACTAAGTTAATTTAAAAAACTTTTTTACTTTTATAGGGATAGTAAGTATGACAGTGATGGCTTTGCTGTTATTGTGGATGACCTCATTTGATTTGCATCTGTTTTTGCAAAAAAATTATATCCTGGAAAAATCACACTTGTATTAAAAAAAGAAAAAAGGTGGATTTCATTTAGTTTAGTCTAATCAAAGCTGGTTATTTTAAAAAACTTCTTAACCTGGGAAGCCTGGTAAATCTATAATGTTTTCCTATATTTAAGGATACATAATTTATGTGTTTTCACTGTTTTTGTCAATGTTTCTATATGAGATTTGAATTAATATATATGAATTAAGCATGTGGGTATGAATGCTTAATGCTTTTATTTTTCTGCCTGCTTTCTAATCATATGGAGTCTATTTATTCTATGTAGCTGCATTGCCTGTTGATGCTGATTGACGTAAGATTGCCACAACATTATTTAAGGAAGATGAGGAAGGAATCACATTCTTATATCTTATTATGAATACATAAAGAAATTTCAAAATTCATCTAATGATTTTCCTTCATTCAACAAATGCTTTTTTGCAGAACAACAAATAACATCACCTGCATTTCCAGTGCATATTTCAAAATAAAAGTATCACCCGCTCTGGTCTGACCAGAAACCTAAGGTTTAAGGATGGTGTGGCGGGTTGGCCCTTGGCTGGGGGCCAAACTACACACACCCGCTCACACAGTCACCGCCCCCACCCAATTATACGGGAGAGAATTAAAGAGGTAAATGGCAAAGAAGACTCGTGGGTTGAGATAAGGACAATTTAATAACTAAATTACAATAATATTGGAAATAATACTATATACAAATATGCAATGTAATACACAATGATTCTGCCCCTCCCCACCTGATGACCAAAGGCCCAGACCACTCCCA
>VZTO01026992.1:59419-79686 GCA_013400615.1 Syrrhaptes paradoxus
AGAAGGAAAAAAAAACATAACTTATTACTAAATATTAATAAAGAAAAAAAAAAAAAAAAAAAAAAAATTAACTCTCCTCTGCTTAACCCACGACAGATGGGTAGAAGAAAATGCAGAATCAAAGATTTCTAGGTATTTCCAGATGTGGAAAATGTGAAATCGATGAAAATGTTCCTAAGTATTCTATTCAAAATTAACACAAACAATAATCACAGAAGCTCTCTTTTGATGTTTAGTTGGGGATATGGGAAGTGCAATCACTGGATAAAGACAGCGTTGCATCTTTGAAGAATGAACTTTCCAGTATAAACTGAAGAACTAACTAGGTACACTTTAAAGCTTCAAATGTTCTAAATAAAGACAAATGAAAAACAGAACCTAACATAGTACCTTTAAATAATGGTATCTCCTTTTAATATTGAGGATACAAGGAAATCTTTAGATTCTTAAATGATTATTTAATTGTAGGTATCCCTGTCACTCTTCAATTTAATTATTCTAAGCTAACACTTTCTTTCTTCCTTTATGTGTCCCTGCTTAATTAGCTTAACCTCTCAGAAATGTTTAAATTTGTAACTGGATCATAAAAAAAAAAGTAAATGTTTTTCTTTTTTTTTCCTCTTGCAACATTTTCCTGCTGTTTCCCAGTAAAACTATCATATTGCAAATGGAGATACCCTATCTTTTAATTTTAATGGCAGTGAAAATGAATTAGGTTATGAGGGTGAGAAATGTTTTCCTATGTATTGAATAATATATTTTCAATCATTAATCATTCAGGAAAAAAGTGGGAGTCATACTGTAAGAACACGTAAAACAACTGTTGGAAGCATGCTGGTGAACTACATCCTGTGATATGAAAAGACTTTTAGTTTTCTTTACACAACAATTGCTCAAGAACATACAAAATCAGGTTTATTTTAGAATGTGTCCTTATCTGAGGAGTGACCTGAATTGATTTTGGCAGTTATAGACTGGATTTAAAGAAATACTGTTCCTCTTAATGTGTCCATATTACATTTTATGAGTAAGCAGGGAATGAGTTGCTATTCAGCTAATCAGTATTTAGTTAACTTGATTTTTGTTATTGACACGAGATCAGAGAAATTTGATCAGAACTAGTGAGCAGGAAAAAAGACTCAACCCCAATCTTGAATATTTTCAAGTCTAAAGTGTGTAATTCTTTATATTTCATAGCTGTACACTGGAACTGATTTGCAGAGGTGTTAAATGTTAAACTAAGTGGTTGAAGTAAAGTGAATGATGAGCAAATCTGTAAAGGCTTGAAATCTACCCCAGTCCTTCCATTGATTTCAGGACAGAGACAGCAAAAACAAGTCATCTTGTTGGCGTTAGTGATACACTGTTTTCCTCCCTCTATGACATTTTCAAAGGCTAAAGCTCAGACACTGGCTGGGTTACCAACCTGAGATGCTGGAGATCAAGTCAAGTCCTTTTTGCTGTTTTTTGGTGTTGGGATTTGGTTTTGTGTTGTTGCATGCCTCTCATGTAAGTAAGTGTTGGAGAAAACATTACACTTAAAAAAAGAATCTAGTTTCTTAAATCAGTATAAAAATTTTAGGGCTTAAAATCTACTGAGAGGAGAAATATCCCCATTCCCTCAGTGCTTTATTTTAATCTAGTCACAGAAGCAGCATAATTTCAGAATATTAAATCTATTTCAGCAGCAGGCTGATAATTATACTTTTAAAAATGAGAGTATGAGCTACAGTCCTAGGGGAAACTGTGAAAAATATAGTGGCTAATGACCACCTTCCCTGCCACACTGATTGCTTTTTTCCCACAGAAAACTACAACTACTTTTAACTGCAGTCCACATGACAGGATTTTTTTTCCTGATTTTTGTTGCTCTTTTTTCATTTGGTCATCCTCTCTCTTTGCTCATTTTTTGTCTTCTAGTTCTATTTTCACTCTTCCCCTCTTCAACTGGTATTCAGGTGTTCAATCTTTTTTTTCTTGATCCCTGTTTCCTACATTGATGGATCTTTCTTCTTCCACTTTCAGTCTTCACTTTGACTGGTTCTGACAGTTCTTCCTGCTGAATGTCTTTTCCTCTGTTTCAAGGGCAGCTCCTGTTGTTGCTCCATTTTACACAATCCTGTTCACCAATTCAGAGAGCTGGATTGGCACCTCCGTATTTTCTGCTGCTTCTGCATGCAATCACTTTTCTCTTTGCAGTGAGAGCCACAGCAGTCCTCCAGCACAAGAGGAGCAGATTGTGCGTAGGTCTGGTGTGATTTTGTATGATGACTGTCAGTTCCTTGAGGTTTTTTGTCAAGATCCCACACTTTGGCTCAGCTATGTAGCTTGGAGGAGATTCCTTACTTGATTTAATAACTGTGTGAATTATCTGTGAAATATCTTTGAGATAGGAATTCACATAAATAAATTCTGAGAGTGCATTCAAAAGACCCAAACAGAAAAAGTCAAATATAAAGGCATTCAGTGGAAAATTTTCAACACAAGTCAAAAGAAACTGTGAAGACCCAGTATTTGTGAGGAATTATGTTTCTAAATATGGATGTAGATACCTACATTTACATAATAGGATTGGAACTCATGAATCATACATTTTATACATTGATTTTGAACTGATTTCATTGTTTAGTTCTGTGTTCTCAGTTCTTGAGAGGCTAGTATCGAAACTAGATATTTTAAGTAGATTATGATGAATAAAATTATAATTTTTAATCCATAAATAACAGTTCTTTCTGTCACAAATCCATGATTTCGAATACTAACCTACATATTTTTATCAAAAAAATATGTTGAACCATTCATTAATTAGTAACATTACACTAAGACTTGATATCTATTAAGTTTAATTTTTATTTGTATCTTGTGTCCTGTTTTATTGCTTTGTGTGAAAATGCATTAGTTATGCACCTACTATAAAAGTATCCATTCTGGTGACAGTAGACGATACTGAATGGCTAGCCTGCTCTCTCCGGTTCATCAGAACTTTGTCATCTTGGAAATTTCCAGACATCTGTGAAAGGTTTAAATTAATCTGCTCAAGGGATAACAGCACCATATGTGCTCTTTTGTTCTTTATGCACTCAGAATATACTTTTGAATAAATTATATTATTTTTCTTTACCTGTTCAGGAGCTTTATTCTTGTCGTTGGAGAAAAAGTCAAGACCAAAACTTGAGTAAGTTTGCTACAAAGCTTGATTTGATCCTGTGTGTCAGACATCTTCCTCATAGCTGAAAACAGAGTATGAAAACATAGAAGATGAAGCTTTGGTGAATCAATATTTTGAAAGGTTATTAAAAGTCTAGCCATATTAAATGCAAGTTGAAGGAGTGCAGATAAGGAGTGCAAGGACTCTGGAATAACCCATCAGAGAGGTTTTGTTAGCTTTGCAGTCAGATGAACTCATTGCAAGAAGTATTTGCTTATAGATGGTCCTTAAAAATTGGAGTGAAAGGAGATAACCAAAACAAAATAAAATTAACTAACGTTTCAAGCAAAAATGAAGTCTGAGTTTTTGTTAATTTTTGTTATTCATACATTTTATTTTCAATAGCAGCAGTGATCCAGGCAACCTTTGTCTGAAACATCAGACTGGCCCAGTAGGTGTCAGATTAGATATATATTACTCCATTGTCTCTGTCTACTACTCTATATCAAGGGAACTGTGGAGATAGGGTTTATGAGGGAGGGAGAATAAATAAAGGATATATCTTTATTTTTGTTTTGGAGCAGCTCTTTTATCATTAAGAAAAATCAATAACTGGATTGACTGCATTCAGTAGGGAGTATTATTGTTTCCCATAATGTCTCCAATGAATATCATTACCAAAGTAATCACATAATTATCTGCTTTTGCCTTCCTACTTGTTTGGCTAGACATAAACCCAGAATTATTTGTAATGGTGGTTTTTTCCTTCTTCTTAAAAATGGCTGCAAATTGTATTTCTTCCCAATTCCTTTATTAGCTGTTTGAACTGCTCAGTACCTCTGAATTCAAATTGTTTTCCCCTTCTCCGTTTCTGTTTTGCTCATATTTATCTAAAACAAAGCTATTATTAACTTTAAATTTATCTTTTCTCTTGCATATTCTGTCATAATTCCATTTTATCCTAAATATCACATACAATATCATGTTATAGCAGAGAGAGAGAGACAGAGAATGTCCTTCATTCTAGCAGACTTCAGATAAACTAAGGATCCCACAGTGAGGGGCCATGGTTAGCAAAGCAATGCTGTAATACCCAGAGAACTCAAAGTAAAGGAAACTTTTAGAAATGTCTGACAAAGACGGAACAAATAGGAAAAAAAAACCAGGAAGAATTAAAGAAGAGAAGAAAATGGAGAACTCTTGAAAGTGCAGGAAGCAATTAGAACTTGAGGAAGGCTTAGTGGTGAAATCAATCCAGGCCCATTTACATTAAATGAGAAATCAAGATGTGTTCTTGGTTATCAATCCAAAGGCTTGGCCCATGGTCTCCAGCCAATTGGAAGCCATTTTTGGCACCATATTTGTTCTAAAACTCAGGAAGTTCTTTCCTGAATTGGTTGTTAACAGTTGCAAACTAATTCTATGTAGTCAGAAATATGAATCACTGCTAACAGTTCTCTATGGATTATGAAACAGGTATGGATATTTTGCTTTGCAAGGGCAGCAATTTGGCAAACAAACCCCCATACACTCAACTGGAAATGCTTTTGCAGTCAGTATCTTTTTTCCCGTTATACCTTGGGACAGTCTTAAACTTGAGAGCTGCCAATAAATTAAGCTCAGAAACGTGTTGAACAGCTGCTTAGATAGACTTGTCAGGCCATTCAGCACACAGATGGGTTTTAAATGAAACTCTAAAATTTTCTTTTTTCTTTCTTCCTGCGACACAGTAGTTGCAAATCTTCCAGTGGCATTGTAAGGTGCACTAATTTCTGACAACACAGACATCACTAATATAGAGTTGAATGAGACTAATGCATGGTTATCCTGCTAAATTCTCAGCTAATATAAACGGTCATGTTTCCACTGACTCCCATGAGCATAGACTTATATACAGTTTCAGATAATCAGAAATAAAACTGCTGCAGTAATACCATGGAGAAGTCCTGAGAGACCGTTATTGCTATATACTACAGCACTAGTAGATATGGTGCTACTAGTCTATACAGAGCTGGATTTATTTCACTTGCAAAATCACTGAAGTTTTTATAATGTGACTCAGCTCTATGGTGTGAGCACTCTATACATTAAAACAAGACTAAAATGCTTGAGAGATGCTAAAACTTTAGCTGTATAATAAACATCTAATGTGTCGAAAATTATGGATTAAATTGGAAACCAGACCAGCTACCAAAGACATAGAGATTGTGAAATAACTCTAGGTACTAGTAAAAGTGAGTACTTTGCTGGAAGAAATTTTGTGTCTAGCATTCATCAGGAACCACTGTATGGGTTTTATTGGAATTCATATTTTTGAGTATTTTTTACTGATATATACACATATATAGGTAAAGATTTAAAATGTTTAATGTTAAACACGTTTAACAGAAAAAAAGCTATTGAGAACTGTGAGGAAGTTCAGAGCAAACACAATTAGTAACTCTGAGCATGACAGAAGAGAAATAGAGATTATTAAAATATGATACATTCCATTATTTACACACTCCATTAAGTAATAAATTGTGGTTGTTAGCTTGAAATATTGCTCCATTGAGTGGGCAGAAAATTACTGTATAGACAAAGTACACCTATGGATGGCATCACAATGGCTTCCAGATAAAGTAACTTTTTAAACATCTCTGCACCATATTAAGTGTCTTACTTAAGTGGATTGCAAGATAAGTCTCTTTCATTAATCATGGAAATTAATGTCTGAGATTTTTTTCCAATGCCCTTGTCTCTCTCAAAAAGAACAGGAAAAGGATGTGGGAAGAAGAACCTACCTGGAAGAAGAACATACATACATTAGAATAAACCATAGTATTGTACAGAAATTAAAATTTTTCACTTTAAAATGGTACCACAGCAATATTGCATTCAATTTTAAAAGGGAGCTTGGAAAGTGTAAGATAAAAAATACTTTAAAAGAAGACAAATCAATGCCATGTTTCACTGACAGGTGACGATGTGAAAATTATATAATTTCAAGGACCAGGTTAAAGTGTAATCAGGGATATTCAGTTGCTGATACAATGCTACTGCATCTGCCCTTGCTAGTTTGCTGACAGCACAAATGAAAAGATCTAAAGGAATCAAACTGGTGACATCTAATACACACACCATGCGGTTTGGCCTGACTATTTTTGAGTTGGTCCATCTGCAGTTACAAGAGATGCAACATCATGTTTGCATTACAGTAATCTACATGGGAAGTGTAGCTCTTTGTCTTCCAATATTTTTTATCCCTCTAACATTATTCTAAATTTGTAAAAAGCACTTTGTATGAGTATATATTGATTTTTGTATTTATATATTCCGCCAGATGAAATAGATTGGAATAGATGAAAACAAATGTAATGTTTTATAGAGGATATCCTACTTGAGAGAAATTGTAAATTAGGATGAAAGGCACACAGAAAATCAAAATGGAAGTTTGACTTAGGTGTATTAAAGCAACACAGCTACGCATGCATTAACAATAAAAGTTTCCACTTGTGGTCTTAATTTTTCTTTTTCTTTTATTGTTTTTTTCTTGTATAGGATAGCTTGCATATGGGCTGCAAAATACATAAAAGAAAAAAGATAATGGAAGAGGGTAAATAGTGTCCCATACAGGCACACAGCAAGATAATACTGCAAAAGCTATGAGACAAAATCACAATTCTTATTGCAAGTTACTTCATGCAAATAAATCAATGTGGTTCATGTAGTGTTATGTCATGAGTACCATTGACAAAAACATTGGAATACCTATCTGCAGTATAAACAATGTTTAACAGATTTTTTACACTGCTCGAAGATAATCTCTGTTTGGTAAGCCAGGTCCACTCTTTTGAAGCTTTGAAATACTTATGTCAAAACGCATGATGTGATTTTGAGAGACAACAAGATTCTGTTACAGTAGAAATTATGCATTTTCTTTCTGTTTTTAAAAATATGCTTTTTTTTCTCAAGGAATTAATTAACTTGTCACTTACACACAAAAAAAAAAAAAGTGCAGGGAAGAGGAAGGATATTGTTAGTTCCTCCAGAGACAGAAACCAATATAGCCACAACAAAAGTAAATATCTTAGGTAAATTCTTGTAATTTGGCACTTTAGGTTTTAGCACATGATTTTACAAAATATTCAATGCAAACTCCTTGGATAATGGACTAAACTGGATTGAAAGTGTTCAGTCAGAAATGAACATGCAACCTACTTCAATAACTCAGGATATATAGTCTAGGACATCACAGCTCAGTGTAAGTGATATTTAGATCAGGCCTTTAGCTAAGGAGAGTTAATACATTCTTTGCTTTTTCAGAAGTGCATTAGGGACATTTGCATTATCTGTGGGACTAAGGCAGTTGTGGTGCACTACCACAATAATCTTTCAAAAGATACATTATTCTTGTCTGGTTTGTATATGACTATACACATGTTGAAAATACTTGAATTTTTCTTAATTGTCAGAGTAGCGTAGGGCACAGACTCTGCAGATGTAATAACAACCTTTCTGGTGTATCCAGTGATCAGGTTAGGGCCCCCATCAGATGATGGCAAATCTCGTTCACTTTTAGCTGTAAATACTGATTAGTGTAAGCTAGCTTGAAGATCTAGGTATTTATTTTGTTGTGCAAGAGGAACAAACAGAAATTCACTACAATATGTATCTTTATCTGTGATCTCAGTGAACAAAACTTTTTTCCACCTATGCTGAATTTTTTTCTTTGCACGATCAGCGTTGCCCCATCAATTTTACAGCCGAGATCAAGTACATATAGATTATTCTTTGCTTCGGGTGAGCTGATGACTACTTTCATTTCTACTGACTAAATATGGTTAATTAGGGACTTCTGTTCAGAATCTTTTAAACCTATTTGCACTCAGTATGATACTGTGATAGTATAAATCAGGATCTCTAAACTAGACTAAGCCTATCAACAGCAGGGATTCCCTTGGAATCGGTTTATCTAATGTGAGCAGATTAAACAAAGACAGAGATTTTATGGCCATGGTAATAAAGCAGAGTAGACATGAATTGAAGTAAGACTTCACTACTATAAATTGTGCACATCTATGCACTCTTATATTAGCTGTTCTTTTTGATTACTTTCTTTATATTTTGCTATGCCTTCAAATCTCTTGCAATTGTTTAAGCTTGGAACATATTTAAAGGCAACCAAAGTAATGATTTCTGCTTTTCAGCCTGGGTTATAATAAAATAAAATAAGAAATATTTTGGACTTTTTAATGGAAAAGAACTTTCTTCCCCTTGGAAAATGGCATATGATTGTAACTTATGATTCCTCTGGTTTGCTTTCTTCTGAGCTTGGCCAGAACTTTGTTGCTTGGTGTGTAAATGACTCAGCAAAATTCATAACTTTGCTCTTCTTCAGCTTCACCATGAATAATCAAGAGAGGAGATTAAAAGTAAATTTAACACTCCATAAGCAAAGGGGAAAACTGAATTTATTTTCTGTCATTGTGAGGTAAATTGTGACATTATCTAATGCTTTAAAATGATAAAATAGAAGTTTTTTGGCACAGTATACACAGAGGCACATATTTCCATGTGTGCACACACACATATGCAAACATTTATAAAACTCATATTGTGCACTGGGTGCTGTGGAGAAAATTTGAAGACCCATGTTCCTCTAACTACTTTATAACACGCATTATAGGAATATGGTATGTCCTCTACATTACCTTGCAAACAAAATAAAATTGATCACACTTTTGTTGCTACCCTTGCACTCCTTTCCTAGTTAGGATGTAAAAAGACAAGTAAAATTTTGCCATTATCACGGTGATAAATAAAGAGTAAGTGTAGTTTCAGAAGAGATCCCTGTCTGGCTTTTTAAATGGCATGTCTTTTGTTATTATTGCCTACAGGAGAGTGCTGTCCACAACCCTGAAACGGAGCATGTGGGTCTGTATAATGCGATTTTCAAATATAAACTATATGGACAATAAACATATATTAATCTGTTTGTTTTGATATTTTTTCACAATATTTACATGTAATTTTAGCACACAAATAATTTTTGTTATAGTCATTACTTTCTTCATATCAGAAATATTTCATATGCAACTGATTA
Organism: Syrrhaptes paradoxus; assembly: GCA_013400615.1. Taxonomy (NCBI): domain Eukaryota; kingdom Metazoa; phylum Chordata; class Aves; order Pterocliformes; family Pteroclidae; genus Syrrhaptes; species Syrrhaptes paradoxus. Next base: position 68,653 of record VZTO01026992.1, read on the forward strand.
TCAAAATATCGTGTTCTTAAAATGAGGCAGAATAAAGTAGTTAAATCTACATGTTGACAGTCTGCAGCAATATTGTCAGTATATAGATAAAGCAGGATGATTTTCTGCTGCTATAAGCTGATTCACAAAGTAGATTTTTTAAGTGTTTGCCTTAATATTTCATATTAGCTTAAGTTTAAAATGGAGAAATGAGTTATTATTTATACGTATACAGCTGAAAAGTATGGANCAATTTCTGTTGCCCTAGTTTCCAGGATCTTGAGAGTTATAGAGGTATAATATTATATAGTAAAGGTAAGATAAATCACTAGTTATTTCCTGACACGGTTTTCTAATAAAGTCTAAACTTTGAATGTACTTAGCTCTAGCAGTGTTTAACTGGAGTACTCTCTTCTTATCTAAGTCCTAACCACAGCTGCATTTATTTGCCAGAGCTTGAAACTGGGTGCTTACATAGGTTAGCATCTGATATTTAGAAGTGTTGAAGGCCAGTAGTCTGATTACAGGCTAAACTTCAGGCTAGAAAGACTCATTGTACTGGTATTAAAAAATACCTGTTGCGTTTTTCCCCTTCTAGCGTACTTTCTCTTTCCTCAAGTCCCTGCATACTGAACAAATAGTATCTCCTAAATTGTATTGAATTAGGTAATTGAAACTCTAAAAAACTTAAAACAGGTTAAATTAATGTAAGTATTTTGGGGAAACCAAAACATACTATTTAATGCTGCTGCATATTAATTACTCCTAATTCTATTTATGTCTTNTTTTTGTTATAGTCATTACTTTCTTCATATCAGAAATATTTCATATGCAACTGATTATCAAAATATCGTGTTCTTAAAATGAGGCAGAATAAAGTAGTTAAATCTACATGTTGACAGTCTGCAGCAATATTGTCAGTATATAGATAAAGCAGGATGATTTTCTGCTGCTATAAGCTGATTCACAAAGTAGATTTTTAAGTGTTTGCCTTAATATTTCATATTAGCTTAAGTTTAAAATGGAGAAATGAGTTATTATTTATACGTATACAGCTGAAAAGTATGGAATTACCATAAGACCTTATAGCTCAACCCATTGTTTAGTTGGATCACAGCACATTTCTCATGGATTTAGTCTTAAAAACCCTTCAAGACATGCCGAATAAAGAAAAAACAGTATACTTTGTGCAGCGATTGCAAAGTTCTCTACAATGCATTTCATATAGCTGATGTTTTCTGCATAGTATATTGTGATAGCACAATACATTTACAAGAGAGGATGCTCTTTGAATGTGAAATTTAATATTTTATAAGAATTTAAAACAATTAGTTCAATTTTCCAACTGAGTCAAACCTTTTTTTTATTTTTTTTTTTTTTTCACTACAGCAGGTTTTAGAACAAAACCCACATTTATTTATTTATTTATTTATTTTTATTTAGAAGTGTTGAAGGCCAGTAGTCTGATTACAGGCTAAACTTCAGGCTAGAAAGACTCATTGTACTGGTATTAAAAAATACCTGTTGCGTTTTTCCCCTTCTAGCGTACTTTCTCTTTCCTCAAGTCCCTGCATACTGAACAAATAGTATCTCCTAAATTGTATTGAATTAGGTAATTGAAACTCTAAAAAGCTTAAAACAGGTTAAATTAATGTAAGTATTTTGGGGAAACCAAAACATACTATTTAATGCTGCTGCATATTAATTACTCCTAATTCTATTTATGTCTTATCTCACATAGAAAAAAACCCTTGCCCATACATTTTCCTAGACCTCGCATTTTTTAACCTTCAGAAAATATTGTTGATCTTTCTGTTGCATTCAGTTAGGATTGAATATGTAGTTTTAGTTAAAGCAAGCCTCACTAAGTGTCATTATTCGGGAAAATACATGTTATATTATATATTACAGTGTATTATAAAATAACTAACTGAATTTCAGTTGACAAAATCAAAGAGCAAATCAGAGTATATTATGAAATCACTGAAATGCAAGTCCAATTGACAAGAATCAAAAAGAAAATTGCAATGTTTTCCTTTAAAATCTTGCCAGCTTTACATTTTCATTTATTTTTTCAATAATTCATTCTAACATTTTCAATAGGTGCTTTAAGCCCCTCTTGCTGCTAAAACCTTAGTTTTCCTCTCAGCGAGAATGTGAAAAACAGAAAGTTTTTATCAATTTAACAGAATATTGAGTTGATATTTTCTCACTGAAAAATTGCTATCCAAACATCTATAGATAGGAGCTGACTTTTCTACCCAATGTGAGTTTTCGTAGAAACATAGAATCACAGAATGGTTTGGGTTGGAAGGGACCTTAAAAATCATTGAGTTCCATCCCCCCTGCTGTGGGCAGGGACATCTCCCACTAGACCAGGTTGCTCAAAGCCTCATCCAGCCTGGCCTTGAATACCTCCAGGGATGGGGCATCCACAGCTTCTCTGGGCAACCTGTGCCAGTGCCTCACCTCACCCATAGTGAAGAATTTCTTCCTAATATCTAATCTAAATCTGCCCTCTTTCAGTTTAAAACCATTACCCCTTGTCTTTTCACTACATGCCCTTGTAAAAAGTCCCTCCCCAGCTTTCCTGTAGGGCCACTTCATGTACTAGAAGGCTGCTGTAATGTCTCCTCCGAGCCTTCTCTTCTCTAGATTAAATAACCCCAACTCCCTCAGCCCTTCCTCATAGCAGAGATGCTCCAGACATCTGATCATCTTTTTGGACCTCCTCTGGACCCACTGCAACAAGTCTATGTCATTCTTTTGTTGGAGCCCCCAGAGCCGGATGCTTCTTATGATGTGTCCTAGGATACAGTTGGCTTTTTGTCGGCAAATGCACATTGCTGGGTCATGTTGAACTCCTCATCAACAAGCACCCCCGAGTCTTCCTCCTCAGGGCTGCTCTCAATCCATTCTCTGCCCAGCCTCTACTTGTGCTTAGGATTGCCCTGACACAAATGCAGGATCTTGCACTTAGACTTCTTGGACTTCATGAGGTTCACATGGGCCCACCTCTCAAACCTGCCAAGGTCCATCTGAATAGCATCCCTTCCCTTCAGAGTGTCAACAGCACCACACAGCTTGATGAAGGTGCACTCAGTCCCACTACTCATGTCACCAACAAAAGTGTTAAACACCAGTCTCAATATCAACTCCTGAGGGACACCATTCATCACTGGTCTCCACTTGGATGTTGAACCATTGACCACAACACTTTGAGTGCGACCATCCAGCCAGTTCCTTATCCAGTCTTTCTGTCAAATCCATCTCTTTCCAATTTAGAGACAAGGATGTTGTGTTGAACAGTGACAAATGCTTTGCAGAAGTCCAGGTAGATGATCTCTTCCCTTAATTCACCAATGCTGTAACCTTGTCAAAAGGCCACCAAATTTGTCAGGCATGGTTTGCACTCAGTGAAGACATGCTGGCTGTCAACAATCACCTCCTTATTTTCCATGTGCCCTAGCATAGTTTCCAGGAGGATCTGCTCCATGATCTTGCCAGGCACAGAGATGAGACTGGCTGACCTGTAGTTCCCTGGGTCCTCCTTATTTCCCTTTTTAAAAACGGGGGTTATGTTTCTCCTTTTCTAGTCACCGTGAACTTTATCAGACTGTCCTGACTTCTCACACATAATTGACAGTGGCTTAGCAGCTTCACCTGTCATTTCCCTCAGGACCCACAGTTGCATCTCATCAGGTCCCATGTACTTGTGCACATTCAGGTGCCTTCGACGGTTTCAAACCTGATCTTGTCCTACAGCTGGTTCTCCCTTCTCCCAGTTGCTGCCTTTGCCTTCTGCAGCTTGGGTAGTGTGGCTTGAGCTCTTGTCAGTGAAGACTGAGGCAAAACCATCATTGAGTAACTCAGCCTTCTCCATATACTGGGTAACAAGGTCTCTTGTTTCCTTCCAGAGAGGGCCCACAGTTTCCCTAGTCTTCCTTTTATCCCCAACGTATAGAAGCTATAGAAGCTTTTCTTGTTGCCCTTGAAGTTGCCTTGGCTGGATTTAATTATATTGGGTCTTTAGTTCCTAACTTGTTCCTTGGCTGCTCTGACAATTTATCTGTATTTGTCGCAGGCTACCTGTCCTTACTTCCAACCTCTGCAGGCTTCCTTTTTGTGTTGGAGTTTCTCTAGAAGTTCCTTGTTCATCCATGCAGGTCTCCTGGTGTTTTTGCCTGACTTCCTCTTTGCTGGGATGCATTGCTCCTGAGCTTGGAGGAGGTGATCCTTGAATAAGAACCAGCATTCTTGGGCCCCTCTTCCTTCCAGGACTTTATCTTATGGTACTCTACCAAGTAGATGCCTGAAGAGGCCAAATTCTGCTCTTCTGAAGTCCAGGGCAGTGAATTGAATGTGAGCCCTCTTCACCACCCTAAGGATCTTGGAATCCACCATTTCATGGTCACTGCATCCCAGGCTGCCCTTGAGCTTCACATTCCCCACCAGCCTTTCCTTGTTGGTGAGAACAAGCTCCAGCATAGCCCCTCTCCTGGTTGGCTCCTCTATCACTTGGAGAAGGACATTATCATTAACACATTCCAGGAACCTCCTGGCTTGTGTATGCCCCACTGTGTGGTCCCTCCAACAGAAATTGGAGTGGTTGAAACCTCCCATGAGGACCAGGGCTTGTGAGTGGTAAGAATGCATAATCAAATTTTAGTCTGAATGCTATTATTCAAATTGAGGTGACAATTATTTTTGTTTGTTTGTTTGTAGTAAGTTTTAAGTGTTGAAATACTGCTATCTTGCAGAACACATGCTTTCCTTAAACACATTTTCTCAGGGAAGTAACTTTCCAAAGGGGGCTGTTTTTGCTATTTAGTTCTTAGTTCTCCTTTCCCTTTATGTTCATTTCTAGATTACTCATTTCAAAAAAAAAGTGATACATGTCCAATAAATTACTAAATTCTATGATAAGCATGCTAATTCAAAATGCATTTGAATAAATTCTATCACGGAATACAAATTTAACTGATTAGTAAACTAAGCAGAAATTCTATATTTAGACAAAGTAGCTAAATTAGCAAATATTAGCACGTAGTCTGTGCACTTGATTAAAGTATTTTTTACTATAAAATATGCTATAAATGACCCCAGAAATTCAAACTTATTTCAAGAATATTTATTGCTTATTTCTCTTATGTCAGAATTTGCCCGTAAGAGAAACAGTCCATACAGGGAAAAGGACTTGTGAAAAACAATACAAGATATAAATTGTATCACCATGATCCCTGAGATGTGATTAAGGAAGAGAGATTCATGTGAAATAAGGATAAAATTAACTGGTTTAATATTTAGGTGTTTTTAGTGGTTTGGTTTTTTTTTTAATAAGAAATTTAAGTAGAGAAATGGGGAGAAGTTGAACTAAATTTTAAAATGATACATAGTATACAACTCCTGATTATTTCACTCAGGCCTGTTGAAACTAGGGAACTTTTAATAGGCAACTCAAGGATATTGACATAATTTATGCAAACCTTAGTGGCCATTATTTTTTCCTGAAGAAGGAGAAATGTCTCTCGGAGAGGGTTTACTCTCCACAAGTGTAGTTTCCACAACCACGTCTGTGTGTGTTGCAAATAAAGTTCCAAAAGCTTAGTCTTAGTATTAGTCTTGGTCTGTATGAGTCTTAGTACTTAGTTTGACTAATAGATCTGGTCCAGAAAGATCCATGCCTCATCTTGATCTAGCAGCAGGAAGAAATACAGATGATGTCATGATCAAACTTTCCATTTTCCTGTTCTCTGAAAACAGGCAGACATAGGAATTTTTATTATTGTTCTTTCCAAAACTGCTTTATCAAAATAAAGAAAATAAAAGCCATGAAACATTAACAGAGGTGAAAACAGTCAATGTTCATCTAGTAAATTTTAAGTTTTATTTGCCTTTAGTATTGGAAGTCAGCTTCATGCACTTACTAGTGTAACAAGCACTTGAATTTTCTTAAAAGTCTCTTTATGCAGAAAAAGTTCCCTTATTTACAATCTGCATGTTGTTATGCGTATCCTAATGCAAAGCAAAGCTAAAAGGTTGAGAAATTCATGCAATAAATGGCATTCACACTGCCTTATTTTTAAGATAGGAAGTTAATTATTTAATATTATCTACTCTCTAAAATAATTACGCTAAACAAACCACGCAATAAACAAACATGGTGAATATCTAGAAATGGTAGGATAAAGCAATAACAAAAAACAGTTATTTGTTCCACTTAGCTTTGCAGTCCACTCTCATTTAAAAACTTAATGCATTCTGCTATTAAAATTAGGCAGGCAAGTTAATAAAGTTCCATCTGATTTCCCTTTTCTAAGGCTTGTCTAAGTAAGTCCTAGTTTATGTGTAAGACTGAAAGTTGTTTAAATGGATAATATACTTCCTTTATGAGTAATACCACCTTCTTTACACTCCATTAATTTCAGATGTTAACTTTATATTCTCTGTACCAATTATTTCTATCCAGGAACAGCAGCATACCTTTTCCATGGAGGAAAACACACTGTTGCAACATGTTATTATCTCAACATGTTCTGTAAAGACATAGGTCACTGTAGATCTGACAGATGACTGTGTGGTTTTAATACATAGTATATGATCTGTAACAAGAGGATAAATGTGACCTTTGTCTTCCCATTGGAAAATCTGTGAGAATTTGGACAGGTTATTCTGTGGAGCCTTGTTCTGTACTGTAACTGACAAAAACATAATGAAAATAATTCTAAAATTGACGGGTGAATATTTCAATGTGTGGATCACACTAGTACTCTGGAGGTTTGGGCTGAGTCATGACTACAGGAAATTACTTTCTGAGTGCATAATTATCACTGAAATCAATAGCACAATGAATAAAGCAGATTAACTTCATAAGTAAATAACATAAAAAATTCACAATGTTCATAGAATCATAGAATGGCCTGGGTTGAAAAGGACCTTAAAGATCATCTAGTTTCAACCCGCCTACTGTGAGCAGGGCCGCCAACCACTAGAGCAGGCTGCCCAGGGCCCCATCCAGCCTGGCCTTGAATGCCTCCAGGGATGGGGCATCCTCAGCTTCTCTGGGCAACCTGGTCCAGTGCTTCACCACCCTCTGAGTGAAAAACTTCCTCCTAATATCTAACCTAAAACTCCTCTTTCTTAGTTTAAAACCATTCCCCCTTGTCCTATCACTGTCCACCCTTGTAAACAGGCGTTCCTCCTCCTGTTTATAGGCTCCCTTCAAGTACTGGAAGGCGGCAATGAGGTCTCCCTGGAGCCTTCTCTTCTCCAAGCTAAACAAGCCCAGTTCCTTCAACCTTTCTTCATAGGGGAGGTGCTCCAGCCCTCTGATCATCTTAGTGGCCCTCCTCTGCACCCGTTCCAAGAGCTCCACGTTCTTCCTGTGCTGGGGGCCCCAGGCCTGGACACAGTACTCCAGATGGGGCCTCACAAGAGCCGAGCAGAGGGGCACAGTCGGCTTTGCGGGCAGCAAGCACACACTCCTGGCTCATATCCAGCTTCTCGTCCACCAGGACTCCCAAGTCTTTCTCCACAGGGCTGCTTTCAAGGAGATCTTCCCCCAGTTTGTATAAATACCTGGGGCTGCCCCGACCCAAGTGCAGCACCCTGCACTTGGCCTTATTAAACCTCATTAGGTTTACACGGGCCCACTTCTCCAGCCTGTTGAGGTCCCTCTGGATGGCATCACTTCCCTCTATTGTATTAACTGCACTACTCAGCTTGGTGTCATCTGCAAATTTGCTAAGGGTGCACTTGACTTCCTCATGTATGTCATTGATAAATATGTTGAAGAGTGCTGGTCCCAAGACAGACCCTTGAGGAACACCACTGGTGACTGGCCTCCACCCAGACATGAAGCCATTGGCCACAACCCTTTGGTTGCAACCAGTCAACCCATTCTTTATCCATCAAACAGTCCATCGCTCAAATCCATAAGTCTCGAATTTAGGGAGAAGATTGTCTAGAGGTATATCATTTATCCTTAAATGGATGTGCCAGAAAAGGGCAAAAACACCCAGAATATTAAACTCGTGTTGCTAACTGTCCCCACTGTCACTGCAACTAGTAATAATATACTTTTTTTGAGTAGAAAAGTGATTTTTTTTCATTTTAAAGTGATAATTAAATATATTTATTATGTGTATTCCTTTGTTTGATGATGAATGCTTTTTCTGTTTGAGTGAACAGATTTATAGAATGACTAAATTGTTTAAAAAATCCAACTGTTGAACTTCTATCTAAAATGTTAAGAAGTTCAATACATCCTTTTTGACATTAAAAGTTAAGTTTAAATTATCATACCATTTACCAAAACTAAGTTTGGTTTGGAAAGTGGTAAAAAAAATATATGCAGATGTCTGTAAATGGCATCTCTTCAGTAATGTTTAACTGTTTGTAAACTCCTTTTAGACAATCTGTCATGGAAGCTGGTACGAATTACAGAATGGCAAAATTCCACTGATTTCTTTTGTAGTAGTTTAAACCTTCTATTTTGATCTGTTTCTGGACAACAAGTGTATATATGGTGTTCAAACATTTGAGTATTTTCAAAATAACCTCATACAAAATAGAGGAATTTTTTGAGGTTTAAAAACCCCAAGATTTTTTCCAAGTCTTCATAAATCTTGATGTTCTATCAAGTTATAGAGGTCTAAAGGTAAGGGTTTCCAGTAGAATTAGATTTAGTCACTTCACAACACTGTGCAAACATCACAGTAAAGAGAATTTTACCTTTTTAATTGTTTTATCATTATACAAGGTGGAAAATACTAATATTCAAAGCAAGTTAATCTGTGCCCTTACATAGAGCATACTCAGACATAAAGAGCTCGCATTTTGAGATTATTCATTCAGGGGTACCAGTAGTGTTGCCCACTTTTAACTGGCCTTGTATGGAAATGTATTCAACACAATGTCTTTGGGTGTGCTAACCTTCTTTCCAGAAAAAAGTTACATATCCACTTTCTCAAGAAGGCATTTCTTTTCCAATTCACCAGTAGCAACCATATGAATAGCCATATGAATAGTGTAACACAGCACTTTCAAGCACTTTTTGTTTAAACTGTGGAAAAAAAGGCAATAGAAGAAGGACCATAGCTGTCGTGCTGCAGAGGACAGCACACCAATAAAATATGAAAAGATACTGTTGGCATCCTTCTACCTGGAGCCTGCAAAACAAGAGAAACACAGGGCTTCAGTCTCTCTTGATTCAGAGACCAGTAGAGACTGTGGTAACTACTTCTTTTTCATCCATAAATTTATAATTTTTCTCAGAGCTCATAAAATGTGTGGGATAATGACTGATTGACATGCCCAGAAGAAGGAAATAAACGAGTTAACTATGGCAATGTAGTAGCTTTGGTCACAGACTTGCATGAACGCATCTTAATCCAATACGTATTACACTAGTTGGTAATACTAATGTTGAACTTACCAGACAATTGTGCTGGACAGATGCCCAGGGATTTCCTCCACATATGGATGACAGATTCTTCCTTTACAACAGAGCCTTAGATTTTAGACTCCTGGGCCTGGTCTGCCATAAGCTAGCTAGAGACTTCCACAGACTGTGAGATCAATAGACTTTCTTCACAAGAGCGTTCTGCTCAACCATTATATCAGCAAATTAGATCAGGCAGATTTCAGCAAATGCAATGGATTGGGTAAATATCTGTTTAATGACAAGGTGTGCAAAAAGCCACTTAAAATTGATAAAGTGATATCAATAACAATGCTGACAGCTCAGGAAAAAAAAAGGAATATTTATCAAGAATTGCACAATGTGCTGCTGCAACTATATCAAGATGATTTCAGGCTGGCATTAGTGTGAATATAATTTGTTTGAAGTTATTAGCTCTTGCCATCAACTGTCAGTGCTTGTTTCCAGAAGCTTGTAACTTCAAATATGTATTAAATAGTTGTGATTTTATAAGTCTGTATTTTCTTGGAAGAGATGGGGTTAATTCAGGTCTTATCTGGTGAGTTTCAACGTGGGATTCAGCGTTGACATCTGGATTGGTGTAGACAGTTTCCATTGGTGCTAGACAGTTTCCATTGCATTTTCCTGGTGTGTGATGCTTGTGTTCTCTGATAGAGCAGGTGGAACTTGTTCAGTCAGGTTCTCATAATGGATATTTCTATTTATAATTTATGTTAAGTCGTCTACTGTACGTATTTGTCAGCGATTCTCCAAAAAATCTGTTAATTTGTTTCTAAAAACCAAATACAAAATACAAAAAATAATTATATAATTTTTAAATTTTACTGAATCAATTTAATTTTTTTCAGTTGTTTATGGTTCAGGTATATTTTAAGTAACTAATCTGAGAGATTTAAAGAGTTAAAAGTCAGCATTAAAAAGCTTTAAAAAAACCCTTATTTTATTATTATTTTACATTAATATGAAATGAATTTAGGAATAAAATACATTGTCAACCTCAGGACAGCTATGGAGATTTTTATGTCTGAATTTCCTTGACTAATGTTCTTTCAAAAACCATAAAAAGTACAGGTGTCTATTCAGTACATAGCAAATTCTTTGTTTATTTTTTGCTACAGGGTAATGTAATTTGGAAAAGAGGGATGTATGTTAAAAAGGGGCTTAGAAAGCAAAATTTAGAGTGCAGCAAACTTAACCAGAGAGTCAAGGAATTAATTTTAATTCTGTGGAAGTAGATGTTAATCAGCAAAGTCTCCAAAGTGTTAATTGATTGGAATGCTTATTTGGTAAAATTCACAGAGCACTACCTTAATTATTTCAGTGAATTATGTTAATTTTTGCAGTTACACAAAATGCTAGGAAAATAAAGAAAATACACCAGTAAGATATGGGGGGTTTGCTTTCATTAATATATTCTCTACAGTGAGTCAACTTTATTTCATGCATGTAAATATAATAAAAATGAACCACTGGAAAGAAGAAAACATTTTGTGGTAAAAAAAAATAAATTAAAATTCAACACTCCTCTTCAAGGACAAGAGCCAGACAATGTGCCTTACACTCATGACATAAGAGAAAGAATTGTTTCCTTCTTGCCTTCATAGGTGTTTCTG